>VMDO01002093.1:0-178997 GCA_007922755.1 Pedetes capensis
CTGTTGAAGGGCACTTTGGTTGATTCCATATCTTTGCTATTGTGAAAAGCGCTGCATTGAACATGGAGATGCAGGTGTCTCTGTGGTATGATGACCCATCTCCCTTTGGGTAAATTCCCAATAGTGTTATAGCTGGGTCATATGGTAGATCTATTTTTAGTTTTTTAAGATACCTCCATATTGATTTCCACAGTGGTTGGACCAGTTTACAGCTCTACCAACAATGTAAGAGTGTCCCCTTTTCCCCACAACCTCACCAGCATTTGTTGTTTGTTTTGTTGATCTTGGCCATTCTTACTGGTGGAAGGTTAAATCTCAGAATTGTTTTGATATGCATTTCCCTAATGGCTAGGGATGTTGAGCATTTTTTCATGTGTTTCATGGCTTTACGGACCTCTTCATTTGAGAACTGTCTACTCGTTCCTTTGCCCATTTGTGTATTGGGTTGTTTGTTTTTTTTGGAGATTTTTTCTTGAGTTCTTTATAAATTCTAGTAATTAGACCTTTGTCAGATGTATAAAATGCGAAGATTTCTTCCCATTCCATGGGGGTTACCTTGACTCTGTTAATTGTTTCTTTTGCTGTGCAGAGGCTTTTTAATTTCATGTAATCCCATTTATCTATTCTTGTCACAATTTCTTGAGCAATTGGAGTCCTATTAAGGAAATACTTTCCTAAGCCTATATGATGGAGTGTGTTGCCTATCTTGCCTTCTATGAGTTTTAAAATTTCTGGTTTTATATTGAGATCTTTTATCCATTTTGAGTTAACTTTCATGTATGTTGAGAGATGGGGGTCGGCTTTCATTTTTCTGCATTTTTCTGATCATGTTTCCCAGTACCATTTGTTGAAGAGGCTGTCCTTTTTCCAGTTTACTTGCTTTGCTCCTTTGTCGAAACTCAGGTGGCTATAGGTGTGTTGAGGTATTTCTGGGTCTTCTATTCTGTTCCAGATGTTGTCAGGCCTATTTTTGTGCCAGTACCAAGCTGTTTTTGCAACCACTGCTCTATAGTATAGCTTGAAGTCAGGAATTCTGTGTTCCCTTTGCAGATTAAGAGTATTTTGGCTATACGTGGTCTTTTGTGGTTCCATGTGAATTTTTGGATCATTTTTCCTATTTCTGTGAAGTCATTCAGTGGAATTTTAATGGATATTGCATTAAATCTATAGATTGCTTTTGGTAGGATAGCCATTTTTACAATATTAATTCTCCTTATCCAGCAGCAGGGGAGTTTTTTTCATTTTTCAGTGTCCTCTGCTATTTCTTTCTTTAATGTTTGGAAATTTTCCTTGTAGAGATCTGAAGGGTCTTTGGTTAGATTGATTCTAGGGTATGTAATTTTCTGGTGGGCTATAATGAATGGTATTTTTCCTGAAATTTCCATCTCTTCCTGTTTGGAATTGGTGTAAAGGAAAGCTATTGATTTTTGTGTGTTAATTTTGTAGCCTGCAACTTCGCTGAAAGAGTTAATTAGATCCATAAGTTTTCTGGTTGAGGTTTTGGGGTCTTTCAGGTATAAGATCATATCATCTGCAATTAATGATAATTTGACCACTTCCTTGCCAATCTGTATCCCTTTGATTTCTTTCTCTTGTCTGATTTCCCTGGCCAGGACTTCAATTACTATGTTGAATAGAATAGGAGAGAGAGGACATCCTTGTCTTGTTCCAGATCTAAGAGGAAATGTTTTTAGTTTTTCTCCATTTAATATGTTAGCTGTAGGTTTGTCATAAATGGCTTTTATAAAACTAAGGTATTTGCCTGTTATACTTATCTTCTCCAGGGTTGTTATCACAAAAAGGTGTTGCACTTTATCGAAGGCCTTTTCAGCATCAATTGAGATGATCATGTGATTTTTGTTTGTCAATTTCTTGATATGTTGGATTCCATTAATTGATTTCCATATGTTAAGCCAGCCTTGCATCTGTTGTATAAATCCCACTTGGTCATGGTGAATAATGTTTTTCATATGCTGCTGGATTCTGTTTGCCAGAATTTTATTAAATATTTTTGCATCTGGATTCATAAGGGAGATGGGTCTATAATTCTCTATCTTAGATGAATCTTCTCCTAGTTTAGGTATCAGGGTGATGGTAGCTTCATAGAATGTATTTGGAGTGTTCCCTCCTTTTCTATTCTTTGGAATAATTTGAGGAAGACAGGTATTATATCTTCTTTAAAAGTTTGGTAAAATTCTGCTGTGAATCCATCAGGACCTGGGCTCTTCTTTGTTGGGAGGTTTTAGTTACCTTTTCTATTTCTGTATATGTAATGGGCTTGTTTAAGTCAGTTATATCTCCTGGGGTTAGTTTTGGTAGGTCATATGTATTAATCAATTTGTCCATTTCTTCTGCATTTTCATATTTTTGGGAATACAGTCTTTCATAGTAATCCCTGACAGTTTTTTGTATTTCGTTGAAATCAGTGGTAATGGACCCACTGTCTTTCATAATCTGTACTGTGTTAGATTTTTCCTTTTTCTTTTTGATGAGGTTAGCTAGAGGGGTGTCTATTTTATTAATCTTTTCAAAGAATCAGCTCTTAGTCTTATTAATTTTTTGAATTATCTCTTTGGATTCTAGTTGAGATATTTCTCCCTTTATTTTTGTAATTTCCCTCTGTGTGTTCCATTTAAGGTTGGTTTTTTGTTGAATTTCTTGTGCCTTAAGATGCATCATTAGGTCATTTATTTGGCTTTTCTTTATTTCATTGATGAAGGCACTTAATACTATAAATTTCCCTCTTAAAACTGCCTTTGCTGTATCCCACATGTTTGGGAAGGATGTGTTTTCATCATCATTTGATTGTAGGAATTTTTTTAAATTCCAATTTGATTTCATCAATGATCCATGGGTCATTCAACAGTGTATTATTCATTCTCAATGAGTTTGTAAAGTTTCTAGAATTATTCTTGCTCTTGAGCTCCAATTTTATCCCATTGTGATCTGATAAGGAACAGGGGGTAATTTCTACTTTTTTGTATTTGTTGACAGAGTTCTTATGGACTAGCATATGATCTATCCTAGAAAACATTCCATATCGAGCTGAAAAGAATGTGTAGTCCTCATCGTGTGGATGAAATATTCTGTATATCTGCGAGATACAACTGGTTTAGGGTGGAGATTAGATTTGATGTTTCTCTGTTGATTTTTCATTTTGATGACCTTTCTCTTGATAAAAGTGGGGTATTGAAGTCTCCAATAATTATTGATTGTGGTCCAATAAATTTCTTTATATTCCATAAAGTTTGTCTTAAGCTAGGTGCCCCTATGTTTGGGGCATAAATATTAAGGAGGGTTATTGATTCTTGATTGATTGTTCCTTGTATTAAAATGTAATATCCTCCTTTGTCTCTTCTAATTAGTTTTGGAATGAAATTTAATCTATCTGAAATTAGTATTGCAACGCCTACTTTCTTTTGTTCCCCCACTCCCAGTTATACATTTTTCCAGCCCTTAACACTGAGTTTATTCCAGTCTTTGTGAGTTAGATGAATTTCTTGAATACCACATATTGATGGTTTGTGTTCTTTCATCCAATCAGCCAGCCTCTGTCTCTTAATTGGTGAGTTAAGACCATTTACATTAATAGACATTATTAAGGAGCATTTATTGTTATATATCTAATCATTACCTATTACTGATTTATGATTCATGCTTGCTTTGGTCCTTTCTTGGGTTGCACTCATCTCAGCTAACTAGTTCTTTGATTTCCTTTGTAGGGTTTTCTTAATTCTCCTGGTTGTGGTAATTGATTTACAATCCTCTCCAGTGCTGGTTTTGTGGTTTCATATCATTTAAAAGCTTCAATGTCATTAAATGTCTTATATTTCTCATCTATTCTCAAAGATAATTTTGCTGGATATATTAATCTAGGCTGGAGATTGTTTTTTCTTAATATTTGAATCACCTGTGCCCATTCCTTTCTAGCTTTCAATGTTGATATGGAAAAGTCTGCAGTAATTTTAATTGGCTGTTTTTTTTATAAGTAATAAGGGCTTCTGTCTTGCTGCTTACAGAATGGCATCTCTGGTCTCTAATGACAGCATGTGAGCAATGATGTGTCTCGAGGATGATCTATTTGAGTCAGCCTTCAAAGGAGTCCTGAAAGTCTCAGTGGTGTATATATCCATTTCCTGTGCTATCTTTGTGAAGTTTTCCTTGAGGATATCATTTACTAGGTTGTGAAGGCCTCCAGTGATTCTTTCTTCTTCTTCAGGAATGCCCAGAATTCTTATATTTCATTTTTTCATTCTATATGAGTTTTCTTGGAAACCTTTCTTTAAAACCTTTATCATTGACTCCATTTCTAATTGTTTGTGTTTCAGCTCATTTATGCCATCTTCTGCCTCAGAGGTCCTCAGCTCAGATTCATCCATTCTTATTGAAAAGGATTCTTTAACCGTGTTCAATTCTGATAATTTGGATTGAGTATCAAGCAAAGTGGCTTGGTTTTTCTTTATCATTTATAACTTGGATGACAGAACGGCTTCCAAGTGAGAGAACTTCCTTTCAATTATCTCCAGTGTGTTTGTGGTATTTGTCTTTATTTCTCTTAGCATGTTCATAACCATGACTCTGAACTCTGAATCAGAGATCTCTAAGAATTGAGAGTCCTTGGAGTTATTTGTTGGGGGGCTATGATCTGTGGAGCCTTCAGATCCATCCTGCCCCTTTGTGTTTTTTGTAGGTTTACTTTGTTTGCCCATAATATGGTCTGGGAAATAGAATTTATCTCTCCTGATTATGCAGAACTTCTTCCTCTGTTATTCCTTTGAGATTGTGTGGTGCTGAATCTCTGGTGTTTATTAGAGCTTATAAGCTTGGTATATTCTCGGCTATTTGGTTTGTGTGGTTGTCTCTTCAGTCCACCAGCCCAACTCCAAGGGGGCTAGGGGTTAGGAAGGCGATAGATTTTGTTTCTCTTCTGTGGGATGAGAAAAAGGGGGGTATCTGGTGATAGAAGATGGGGAAAGAGGAGGTAGAGGACAGAGGCTAATAGGAATTACTGTCAAAATTAAAAGTAAGGTTAAGATTTAAGGGAAAAATGATTAAAACAAAGACACATATATAGCTTAAGAAATAGAGAAGAAGAATAGAAAAAGGGAAGGGAGTAAAAGAAGAAAGGAAGAAAAATAGGAAGGAAAAAGAGAAAAAAGAAAAAAGAAACAAGTCTCACACATACACACTCCCACACACATATAAAAAACACTTGTAGTCAGGTGCGGTGTTGCATGCCTGCAATCCCAGTGGCTTGGGGGTCAGATGCAGGAGGAATGCAAGCCCAAGTTCTGTGCAACCCAATGAGACCCTGTCTCAAAAAGCAAAAAATATGTTCCCAGGGTGCAGCGCAGTGGTCCAGCACCTACAAAGCAAGCAGGCACAGGACCCTGGGTTCAAACCCCCATACAAAAAAAAAAAAAGAAAAAGAAAAAATTCCAGACCTCGCATATACACGCTCTCACATACATATAAAAACACTTATGTCAGGTGTAGTGGTGCAGCCTGGAATCCCAGCAGCTTGGGGGGCAGAGGCAGGAGGCTTGCAAGCCCGAGATCTGCACAAGATCCTGTTTCAAAAAGCAAAAAATATGGGCTGGGGGCATAGCGTGTCAGTCCAGCACCCACGAAGCAAGCAGGCGCAAGACCCTGTGTTCAAACCCCCATACAGGAAAAAAAAAAAGCACTTGTATGTTCTTGCAGGTGGAATCTGAACTGTGGACACCCAGTTCCACTGGGTGAAGACAATACTGCAGGATGCAGTGCTCCCTAATGAACTCAGGGTGGCAGTGTTTCCACACAATCCGCAGTATCTGTGTGTCTTATTGTTGTGTAGATATGGCAAATTGCCCCACAATGTCCTGGGTTTAAGTGGGACACCAAGTGCCCAAAGAGACTGTTCCACGAAATATTCTGTGTCTGTTGTATTGTTCGAGAGGCAGTGGATACTGTGGGGTCCTCCCTGGAGTTCTCCCTGTCTCACGTAGTTCAGGCGCCAATTACCCAAATCAGAAATTTCCTTCCCAAAACCTACAGCATGGGGGAAATACGGCTGCTATCGTGGAATTTTTTATTACAGGGCTTTCCTCTCACTTGGGAGGACCAAATCCTCTTGTGGGTGGGATGCTATCGGGCTGCCCCAGAGGTAATCTGTAGCAGGACTGACCGTGTGCTGTGATCATGCTGGAAACTGCTCTGCTTGTGGCTAATTGAGCCACTAGGCTCTGCCAAAAAGGAGCATTCTGTCCATTTGTGGCTCAGTTGGCTCCACAAACCCCAGATTTCTCCACAGTGCAGTGGGATGATTTGGGGTCACCTCTGGCATGTCTGGGATCTGGGTATATGTGTGCCCATATGTCTGTGGAGATTGTGTCTGTACACCTGACCTGCCACAACAGGAAGGAGGGAGCCACATCTCAGCTCTAGATGCTTATCGCTGGCACTGGTTTCCTGTTCCCTCCATGGCCACTACGGATGGCGATTCTGTGTGCCACCTCAAACTGACTCATCCAGAATTTGTAGTTTGTGTCCCCCAGGCAGGGTGAGGGTATGCTGCCAAGGTTGCACTTTGTTTGGGTCTGGCCCCCATTGCTGCATGTGTGTGAAGTCCCCTCCAAGTCTCCGGGATTCTATCCACCATCTTCATGATGGCGAAATGGCGGTGATCCCACTACTGTCCACTCTGTAGCTCCTCCCAAGCCAAATCCTTGATTTCAGTGTATGCCTAGTTTTATCCTCTATCTCCCAAATTAAATTATCACTGTTTCTATCTATTCAATGTGAGTTCCAAACCCCTAATCGAGGCTTTCCATTACTCCGGGACAGAAGGCGTGTGTTATCGGTCTGCCATCTTGACTTCACCCCCGCTAGTGCCTTTAAAAAAAAATTGGATTAATAAAAATGTGTGTTATGAATTTTTGTCTTGGGTGACATCCTACTCTTTTTTTCCACGTTACAGTCAAAAATGTCTTTTAAAAAACAAGTATGTTCTGATTGAATCCCTTTGTAAAGCTGTTACATTTCTAAGAATTTGGGGACAAAGTACATGCCTGCTCAGATACCTTTTCAAGCCTCATATTCCACTGTGCATCTTTTCCTCCAATCTGTGCTTTAGCAAGAATTAATCATGCTTTTTCTTGCTTTGTAGCAGGAGCCATTCTCTGCTTGGATGTTTCTCATGCTTTGTACCCTGGTTATTTTCTACTCATTCTTCAAGTTTCAACTAAGTCTTAACTTACTAATGAGATCCTTGCTGATGGATATGATCATTGTCTCCTCTAGTAGGATTATATGAGCTCTCTAAATATTCTTATAACAAAATTAAGGACTGCCTTGTTTATGTTTCCACTGAAATTTTGGAGTTCTCTGTCTTCACCTCCATTCATGTATTGGTCCCTCTCTACCTAGTATTCCAGAGATCTGGAACACAGTAGGTATTCATAGAATATTCATTTACTTGAAGTATTAAACTCACTCATCATATTTATTATTCATTTAATTTAGTAAATCTTAGATAGCTGAATCATAAATTTTAATAGGTTCTTTCCATATTAGAAATTATATATATATGGAAAAAATGGAGAAAGTAATAAATTGCATTAAATAAAAGCAGACTATTATGCCCATGAGTTTCAATAGCATGAAAACTTAATAAGATTAATGCATAAATGTTTTTAATAAAACCATGCAAAATGAATGGAGTAATAGTTCATGAAAATGATATTTCTAAAATTTTTTGGTACTTGGAGGCTGAACTCAGAGCTTCGCACATATTTTGCAAGTGCTGTACCGCTGGACTCCACACCCAGTCCATCTTTTATTTTTTATTTTCATTTAGAGACAGGGTCTGGCTAAATTATGCAGGCTGCCTCTGGCCTTGAACTTGTGATCCTCCTGGCTCAGCTTTCCGCGTCACTGGAATTAAAGGTGTATTCCACAGGACCTGGTTATAACATTCTTATATGGTACAAGGCTGTATATTTCACTTCTACTTCTAACTCCATTTAGAGCTTTAGTGTTTATTGCATGGCCTTTTGGGTCAATTTGATTAATTTAAACAATTGGGAATCAAAATTTAGATAAAAAAGGAAATTTTAAAGCTAAAGACAACACAGAAAGCATTATAAAAAGTCCAGTTGCTGTAAATGAGGGAATCTAAAGTGCACAGTCACAATAAAACTTACGTTTTTTTTGATGTAGCATGTGTCTGTCATGGCATTTAAACTTTTTTGTAAAGAGAGCACAAAAGTCACTTAGGTTCATTGAATTTTACATTGACTTGATGGGATGTAAATGTGAACATAAATATTCTACAAGAAACTTCAGATAGGTAACAAGTTTTGGCACTGTTTTGACTATGTAAGCAATAGTGAACTTTTCATTTCTTTTTTTCCCTTCTGGGCTTTTGTCTATTTTGTTTTTATCAAGTAACAAACTTGCACTTAATATTGGTAATTCAGGGCATTTTATTTACATGCCCTGAAACTTTCATAAATGACTCAGTTACAGATCAGTAATTCATGCTTTTTATTCTTCAATTTTATTACCTAAACTTACTCTTCTAAGCATCATTTTATGTTTTTAGTTAAATATAAGTGAAAATTGATTGGAGTATTTCTCAATGGAATTTTATCTTTATTTCATCATAATTGCTTCATATTTGAATAATGACAGATGAACTGCCTCATTCAATTGAAGTTTTAAGGCTTTGAAGTCACAATAACAGCACAGAATTTAAATCCTCGAGCCATTATTATAGCATAAAAGACATTGGGGAAAATGAAAACTTATGGTGCTATAATTCACTTGGGGGCGGGGGGGCAGTAAAAGGAGACTCCATGGCTATAACATATTATTTCCTGGACAATTTCCAGCATAAGACATCATGACACAACAGTGAGTTGGATAGTTACATGGTGGCCTCACCTTTCTAAATTACTTCTATATCAATATTTTATAATATTTTATCCTGAAGTACTTAGGGGTTGAAGTCAGGGCCTCACACATACATTGAAATTGCTGTACTACTGAGCCACACCCTTGGCCCATTTTTTATTTTTTATTTTAAGTTAAGGTCTTGTTAAGCTATGCAGGCTGCCTCTGGTTCGAACTCATAATCCTTCTGTCTCCATAACCCCAGTCACTGGGACTACAGCTGTACACCACCAGGTCCCCAGTGCAATATTGTATAACTGTTGTTGTTAGGGGCTGTCGAGTTGGTATCCGACTCATAGCGACCCTCATAGGGTTTTCAGTGGCAGACTGTTTCGGGATTGCCTTGGGAGTGGATTGCCAGGTCCTTCTCCCATTTTTGTGGTGCTGAGAATTGAACTCGGGACCTCAGAGACTGCAGTGCAGCATTCTACCAACTATGCTAAATCCCAGCCCATTGTATAACTATTGAGCCAAATTACACACAATGAGTAAAAGATACCACAGTTATTTTGCTTCAAGTTGAAACATTCTCTCAGTGGCATTTATAATTCTTTTCAGCAAGAATTCAATACTTCACCAATAGAGAGTTCATTAGATCTTTTTCTTTTTTCTCTGACATTTACTTCGGGAACTGGATACTTGTTAATACTCCAAGGTATGCATTTCAAAGTTCTGTCTTTGTATTCAGTTTTAAGGAATGAATCAAACAATATGCAAAGGCTAAAAGTAAAACACAGACCTTGCATTTAAAATTTTATAACATATAGCTGACATACTTGGTTGTAGGTGATTTATACATACATCACTTTCATTTCTTGACTTCGATACTGTATTTCTACCAATGTGTTTTCAAAAGCTTTCAAGACCACAATATACAGTGGCATGAGATGCAAAGTGATAGAATAAATAAAAGATGGAAATCATAATTAGCATAATTCAGAGTAAATAACATACATGAGGGGATATTTATAAAAGATTACACTGGGTAACATGAACATGAAAACAGCCTCCACTTGAAATTACAGGAACACTCCTGTGTAATGCAGATGGTCTGTAGGCATTTGTCAAAGCATATTGAGAAACTTACATCAATAACTTTAAGAATGAAATTATACAGAATGAAACCTAACAACAACATATTACATAATGATATACTATATCAATGCCTGCAGCCATAGCCCTGTGGCATCGATCCTGTCATTCCGATCTCGGAAGCTAAGCAGGGTTGGGCTGGTTAGTGCTTGGGTGGGAGACTGCCTGGGAACACCAGGTGCTGTAAGCTTGGGAGAAGGACCCAGTAACCCACTCCCAAAAATCAATTTGCCATTGAAAATCCTATGAACAGCAGAGAAGCACTGACAATGGTATTTCACCTGTTGTACGTAGGGTTGCTATGAGTCAGACACTGACTGGACAGCACGTAACAACTATATCAATACTGTAGTTTCTGAACATAGAAAAACTAGTAAATATCAGTTTACTGCTTAATAGCAGGACATTATTTGAAATTTCTCCTATAATTTGTCATTGTTGTTGTTATTAGGTGCCATGGGGTTAGGTATGACTCATAGTGACCCTCATAGGGTTTTTAATGGCTGAATTAAGTGTCATAGCCCACTACAAATGAAGTATCTCATAATTGGCAAAACATCTATTTCTCTAATTGTATAGATGTTGTTATGCCCATGATAATGTAATCTATTTAAACTCTAAAGCCTTACTTGTTTATATCTTAATTTTTTTAAGTACTCAGAAGTCCCATGTTATTTGGGCTCTAGAGAAAAAGTGATATTATTTGAGTACTCAACCTACAAGCCCTTAGACAACTTTTCCATATATTACAGACTATTGAAGAAATTACCAATATCTTTGGATTGCACACACATACACATGCTCATACACACACACACACACACACAACCTTAAGTTAACTCAAGAAAAAGATTTTATAACAAAAAATGAAAAACCTGTATGTCTATATACTTGATTATTAGTTGTTTTCAAAAGACACTTTTGTTTTATTTCATCCTCTTCCATCCTATTCTACTGTGGTAGTTTTAGAGTTTTGCCTGAGTTAAAGAGAAATTTGCTTCAGATATTTTACCTTTGGGTTTAATTTGATCAGGATTCATCAAGTTGATTAATTCCAGAAAACATATCTCAGTTTACTATGACTCAAATTTCTATTTGCTAACTTTTCTTTCTTAAACTTGTTTTTGAAAAAAGGCATTTAGAAGTAGAAGTTGGCAGCAATTGATGGAGTTTGAAAATGGGCAAGAAGACATAAAGAACTGTATGGAAATATATCAAATCTATTTGCTTTGGGGGGCCCAAATGCACAAGATGATATTGAGTATGACAGACTTGGAAAAATAATGTTCCTTTTCCTCACTCATCTCCTAACTCCACCCTTAACATTTCCAAAGCCCAGGACAGAAGGACAAATGGAGAACTTTATACCATTTTACTAAATATTTAAAGTTGTAAAACAAACTGCTAATAAACTATTAAGTGAAATAATTCTATCTTCTTACCTTTATTATGATCTGGGAAACTAAATTCAAAGTTAGAATTCTTATGGTCCTTGAAGCCCACCTTGGAATAAAGGTGTAGGAGAGTGGAGATCTTGCCTTTAGTCAGTTTGAGTCCTGCTCTCTATTACACGATGTGAGGGTTCACACTGGTGTGCACATTCAAGCTTTATCCAACACTTCCCCCCAAACATCCATCTCTCTCTTAGTCAAACCTGAGGTTTAGTGGCACACACACCTGGCAGCCTGGCATGCCTTGACGGGTGGATGTAGAGAAGAGACTCTAATAAGAACTAGAAGTAAAAGAGCTGTTTGGGCAGGAAATTCCCAAATCTTCAGTATCTGGAGATATCTAGAGGGGGAAAGACAAGACTCCCTCTGGACACATGTATTTGGCCCTTTGGATAAGACTCCTGATGGGGAGGAAAACACCTGGAAGAGATTCAGAACAAGTCCCTCCAGGGTGTGAGTCACACTACAAGGCAAAGACTCCCCTTGTCTTCTTTGCCTGTCAGAGAAGAAACAATCTAAAGTTACTAATACTAGTGAATGAATGGCCAGTGAGGATAATCCTTTGGGTATAAGCCCTGCAGTGTTGAAATGGCCCCCTGCAACCAAAATAAATGATGTCATGAGGTGTTGATTTTAAAGAATCATTTGTAATGTGGTTTTTTTGGAACTTGAAAGCTGAAGAGTGGCAATTCTATTGTTCAATGGGTCAACAAAAGTCTGCTTAGTCCACTTTCTATTGCTGTCACAAAATAGCTGAGAAAATAAACTTGAAGGAGGAAAAATTTATTTTGGTTTACACTTTCAGATTTCAGTCCATGGCCACTGGGCTCCATTGTTCCTGGGCCATCATGAGGCAGGAGGTCATGTCCGAGGGCAGGTAGTAGAGCAAAGCTGCTTACCTCATGGTGGCTGGGAAGCAGAGAAAAAGCCAGAGAGGAAGGACTGGGGATGAGAGAGAGGGAGTCCCTATGGACACTCTAGTTCCATCAACGACTCTCTCCTTGAAACTAGGCCCATCTGTAAGTTTCTATCACCCCTGGAAAGCCCATGATATTATAAACCCATCAATTGATTAATCCATTGATGAGGTCACAGCCCTCGTGATCCAATCACTTCCCCAAAGGCCCACCTCTGAGCCTTGCTGCATAAGGACCAAGCATTCAATACATAAGCCTTTGGGGGATACTTCAAACTCAATTGAGAAATGACACTAATCTTACAACACTGGTTAATTAAACTACAAATAAAAACATAAGAGAGAAGACCCATGTCTTTTGATTTCCTGTAATTCTTCACAAAGTTGTAAACCTCTCAGTATTACCTTTTCATTGTGACTACATTATTTGCTCACATTCTGGACACTTTCAGATCAACATCTTCTCCAATTGGGGGCCATTGTAATTCATGAAGGTATCCTGGAGAGTGAGGTGTTGGATCTGCATCATTTCATAAGTGGATCTGGAGCATGGCCCTCAGGTAGCCATCATAAAGCCTGTGTGGATGCAATGCTGTAATTGTTGTTTATGTGTAGTATCTACTAATGATTAGGTGATGTATGTGCCTTACTAGCACTTAAATATTTTTGAAATCACCCTTTTTTTATTTGTTCATTGCCTTTGGAGCATAGGAAAGAAATAAATTACCTGAAACATAATCTCAAACCACCTATACACCAAAAAATGGGAAATACATTCAAGTATGGCAAAATTTTGCAGTAAGTCATAATACAGTATGTATAAAGAACAGCATTGGTCTCCATGGTTCAACTTTCCTTTATGAAGGGAGTTAACTTTCATCCTTAGAGGAGGGAAAGGTGAGGACATGCACAAGAAGCCCTGATTCAGGACATAAAAGGAATTTTGCACTTCCTAGTAATTTTCTACCAAAATACCCCCATATTTGGCTGACAGAGCTAACGTAGGTGCCAACTAATTATAGAGCCATAGAGCGGTGAAATTTTTGAATTTGTTGCCTCTGTATAGGAAATCCCAGTGATCACAAAATCCAGAATGATCCCCATCTGTATATATGCACATATACCACAATCTGGCACCAAACCATAGATAAAACTGACACCAGTTTGGACTCTAGGTAGAGTCCCAGAACTTCCAGCTGGCTAGAGAAAGGATTATGCCTGTCCTTTCATCATCCTCATAATAATATATTGACTTGTTATTATTTGGATCTCATTTTGCTTATCTTAGAGGGATTTTACTCTAAATATAAACAAAACCAAAGGAGAAAGATGGAGACACCAGTCAATCCATAAAGTCAACTAGGAAAGTTTGTTCTAAAAGGTGTAGAAGAGGCATAGCAAGTTTGAGATTGGGCAACAGAACATGTCCCCAGTGAGAAGGATGCTCATGCAGTTCTACCTGCTGGAGGAGGGCTCAGTTATGTTTTCACTCATAGGCTAGGCAATATTTTCTTACTGTGTAGCATTGCTCTGTATCATCCCATATCTCAAGGACTATTTCTCTGAATTAAGTAGAACCATGAAAATATTTGCAATTTTTATACTCAAATATTTGTGAACACAGACAATATATCAAATGTTTGAAAACTTTCCTTTGATTTAATTTCAGGAAAGCTCCTATGATAATAGTAACTTAATCTCAAACTGTACCTTGGCTAAATCAAAGGATTTCTATATTTGTGTGCACACACATCCATCTGAATATATGTGTATGTGTATAGATGTATGTGTTTATACATATTATATATATGTATATATGTATATACTCTAGACATATAGAACCATTTTTATATTTTACTTGTCTATAATTAAAGATGGAACATGTTGCTAGATTTCGTGATCTGTACAGTAAAAAAAGCAATAATATTATTTAAGATTTTTATAATTTAATCAATACATTAATTAGTACAATATTTATGTAAGATTTTACTTTGGAAAGCAGAAAGAATGATTTATTTAATAATTATTCCCCCTTTCTTCCTATGTAACAGAATTCCAATTTTATTTTTAGCCCTCAATGCAATCAGGTAAAACACGTTTTTTTAACCAGTAGTGGCCAAAAGAGAAAACCAAAATTACTAAAGTGGAACATTTGGGAAAGTGCTTTTTGTTCATCTGCTTTTTATATTGTAAGGAATTCAGACATGAAGGCAGGCACTAAGGCAGCCATCCGGAGGCCATAACTTCAAAGATAGACTCTTCTGTTCTGAGCCACTGAGTTAGGGCCAGCAACTTCCTAGTTCTATATTTCTCATAGCCTAAGAAAAATAAACACTTATATGTCTAAGCAACAGACACTTTAGTTTTCTTTTATATGTTGTTGTTGTAAGGTGCAGTCCAGTTGAGTGCTACTCATAACGACCCCGTCTACAGCAGATCAAAACACTTCTCGATTCTGTGCCAGGCACACGATCCTCTTTATATTTAAGCCCATTGTTGCAGACACTGTGTCAATCCATCTGGTGATGGGTTTCTCCTTTTTTTGTTGTTGTTGACCTGCCATTCTCCCAAACACAATGTCTTTCTCCAGGGATTGGTCTCTCCTGACTACATGTCCAAAATATGTAAGATACAGTCTAGCCATCCTTGCTTCCAAGGAGCACTCAGGTTGCACTTCTTCTAGGACAGACCTGTTGGTTCTTTTGGCAGTCCATGGTATATTCAATAGACGTCTCCAGAACCATAATTCAAAAGCATCAATATTTTTCCTGTCTCCCTTGCTAAATGTCTATCTTTCACAACCATACGATGCCACTGAAAACACCATGACATGAGTCAGATGCACCTTGGTCTTCAATGTGACATCTTTGCTTCTTAATACTCTAAAGAGTTCTTTTGCCACAGCTTTTCCTAGAGCAAAGTATCTTTTGATTTCTTGACTGCTGCTTCCATGGGTATTGATTATAGAACCAAGCAAAGCAAACTCATGGACAATCTCAATCTTTTCTCCATTTATTGTGCATACAGACCCATACTTCAGGATTTTTGTTTTGTTGATCTTTAGTTGCAACCCATATTGAAGGCTATGATCTTTGATATACATCAGTAAATGTTTTAAATCCTATTCACTTTCAGCAAGCAGAGTTGGGTCATCTGCATAATGGATGTTGTTAATGAGTCTTCCTCCAATCCTGATGCCACATTCTTCCTCATAAATTCCAGCTTCTAGGATTATTTGTTCAGCATATAAATTGAAGAGATGGGAAAGTATTACAGCCGTGATGTGCGCCTTTCTCAACTTTAAACCAGGCTGTGTTCCCTTGTTCTATTTGAACAACTGCCTCATTGTTCTCATACAGATTCCTCATGAGTATAATTAGGTGCTCTGGTATTTACATTTTCCGAAGTGTTATCCATAATTTATTATGATCCACATAGTCAACTGCCTTTGCATAGTCAATTAAACACAGATAGACATCTTTCTGATATTCTCTGCTTTCAGTTAATATCCACCTGACATCAGCAATGATATCCCTGGTTCCCCACCCTCTTCTCAATCCTGCTTGATTTTCTGGTAATTCCCTGTCTATATACTGCTGCAGTCACTTTTGAGTGATCTTTACTAAAATTTTGCTTGTGTGTGATATTAATGATATTGTCCAATAGTTTCCACATTCAGTTGGATCCCCTTTTTTGGGAATAGGCACAAATGTGGATCTCTTCCAGTCAGTTGGCCAAGTAGTTGTTTTCCAAATCTGTTGGCATAAACATGTTAACACCTCCAGTGCTGCATCTGTTTGTTGAAACATCTCTATTGGTATCCCATCAATTCCTGGAGCCTTATGTTTCACCAGTTCTTTCAAAGGAGCTTCCAATTCATCCTTCAACACCATTGGTTCCTCTTCATATGCAACCTCTTGAAATTGTTGGTCATCTACCAGTTCTCTTTTGTATAATGACTCTGTGTATTTCTTCAATCTTTTTTTTTTATGTTTCCTGCATCATTTAATATTTTCCCTGTAGCATCTTTCACAATTGCCACTCGAGGCTTGAATATTTTCTTCACTTCCTAAAGCTTGAGAAACTCAGAGCATTTTCTTCCCTTTTGGTTTTCTGCCTCCAGCTCCTTTCACATGTCATTATCATATTTGTTTTTGTCTTCTCGAGCTGCCTTCTGAAATCTTCTGTTTAGTTTCTTAACTTCATCATGTCTTCCTTTTACTTTAGATGCTTGACGTTCAAGGGCAAGTTCTACTGTCTCTTTTGACATGTAATTTGTTCTTTTCTTTTTTTCTTGTCTTTTTAATAACTTTTTTGCTTCCTTCCTGAATGATATCTTTTATGTCATGCCACAACTTTTCTGGTCTCCCATCATTTGTGTCTAATGCATTAAACCTATTCTTGAAGTGGTCTCTGAACTCTGGTGGGATATACTCAAGGTCATACTTTGGCTTTTGTATACTTGTTCTAATTTTCTTCAGCTTCAGTTTGAACTTGCATATGAGAAGTTGATGCTCTGATGCACAGTTAGCACCTGGTCTTGTTATGACATTTGATATAGAGCTTTTCCATCCTCTCTTTCCATATACGTAGTCAGTTTGATTCCTACATGTTCCATCTGGTGAAGTCCATGTGTATTGTCTCCATTTATGTTGTTGAAAAAAAATGTATTTGCAACAAAAAGGTCATTGGCCTGATGAAATTCTATCATGCAATCACCAGCATCTTTTCTGTCATCAAGACCATATTTTCCAACTACTGAGCCACCTTCTTTGTTTCCAACCTTTGCATTACAGTCACCAGTAATTATCAGTATGTCCTGATTGCATGTTTTATCTATTTCCAATTACAAAAGTTTGTAAAAATCTTCCCTTTCTTCATTTGTGGCCTTAGTAGTGCTGCATAAACTTGAATAATAGTCATATTAACTGGCTTTCCTTATAGATGTATGGATATTAGTCTTTCATTGACATTGTATATGTGGTCAGATCTTGAAATGTCTTTTTTGATGATGAATACAACCCCATTTCTCTTTTGTTTGTCATTCCCAGCATAATAGACCATATGATTATCTGATTCAAAATGGCCCGTGCCGGTCCATTTTAGCTCACTGATGCTAGAATGTCAATGTTTATGTGCTCTAGTTCTCTTTTAATGATTTCTAATTTTCCTAGTTTCATACCATGTACATTCCATATTCCAGTCATTAATGGATATTCACAGTTGTTTCTCCTCATTTTGAGTCTTGCCACATCAGCAAATAGAGAAGTCCCTGGGGCTTTTCTCCATTTCCATCATCCATTTGAGGAGGCAACTCTTCCCCAGTAATCTTTTGAGGACCTTCCAACCTGGGTGGCTCATTTTCCAGCACTATATCTGACAGTGTTTCTTTGCTATCGGTAGGGTTTTCAATGGCTAGTTGTTTCTGGAGTGGTTTACCAGTGCCTACTCCCTAGTGTGTCTTAGTCTCCAAGCTCAGCTGAAACCTGTCCACCATGGGTGACCCTGCTGGTATCTGAGATTCCAATGGCACAGCTTTTAGCCTCATCGCAACACACAAGCCCCCATAGTGCAGCAAACTGACAGATGTGTGGGGGCTTTTATATGTTGTTGTTGTTGTTGTTGTTAGGTGCCGTCGAGTCAGTATCTGACTCATAGTGACCCTCATAGGGTTTTCAATGACTGACTGTTTCAGGATTGCCTTGGGAGTGGATTGCCAGGCCCTTCTCCCATTTATGCCATGCTGGGACTTGAACTCGGGACTTCAGAGACTGCAGCGCAGTGCTCTACCAACTGAGCTAAATCCCAGCCCGCTTTTATATGTAGAGAAGTATAATCCCAATACAAAATATAAGTATAAGTCATCTTTGTATACCTACCTTGAATATGCAGGTGTTCTAAAAAAATAGCTCAAAGTGACATCCCATAAGTGTTTATTGAAAGGAATTGACTTTATATTCTACAAAGATGTTTTGTTATTTATAAACTGAGTTCATAAATATCCCATTTTTTGAGCATTGCAAAAACGCAATCAATGCATTTATTGTATACTGAGCATTTACTCTGCACACAATTGAACTAGATACTGCAAGTAGTACAAAAATTTGCTTGACCTACAGTGGATCACATTCTTGAAAAGAGATGAAATGAGTAAGTAGAAAAATAAACAAAATAATTTGGAATTATGAAAAGAAATAGGGTCACCAGTAAGATAAAAAAAAGTATGGGGTGCTGTATATAATGCACAGAGAGAAGGTATTTTAAGCTGAGATCTGTTGGAATGAGTTAGGGAAAAAGTGAAAGGGGTATAGAACATCTGAGACAGAGAATATAGAACATACGCCTCCAGAAGGGAAGAGTTTTATACATTTGAAGAAATAGAAAAATTGATTGAGTGGGTATAGAGTAATACACAAAGTAGAAAGAACCTAATATGTCATCAGTGCTCAAGAAATATTTGCTGAAAACAAATATTACAATTTTTGTGAAATAATTATATCAGTATGATTAATCATGGGAGAAGGGCCTGGCAATCCACTCCCAAGGCAATCCTGAAGCACTTAGCCATTGAAAACCCTATGAGGGTCGCTATGAGTCGGATACCAACTCGACGGCACCTAACAACAACAACAACATGATTAATCAATGATAATTAAGACTGAAGGGCTGGGATTTAGCTCAGTTGATAGGGCACCACTCTGCAGTCTCTGAGGTCCTGAGTTTGATTCCCAGCACTGCAAAAATGGGAGAAGGACATGGCAACCCACTCCCAAGGCAATCCCGAAACAATCTGCCATTGAAAACCCTATGAGGGTCACTATGAGTTGGACACGACTCAAGGGCACCTAACAACAGTAACAACAATTAAGACTGAACTAAATGCTTAAAATATATAATAAAATAGCTTAATGTTTAAACTTTTGTCTGTAATTCATGTGTACTGAAAATGCTCTCCTTATTATAAATTAAAATATAATGACTGGGTAAAAATGAAGAGCCAATTGATAACTCTACTAGATTCCTAAATTTGTAATATTTTTCAAAGCTCAATTCACCTTCTGAGTATTATTAATTTAAATTCTTTTATTAGAATGTTAACAAAACTTTCCTAAATCTATACACACACACAAGATTGAAATGCAACGAGTGACAGTGGTAACAGAGGTCACTTCCACATTGTCCTCACTTGTCCATTTCATGTTCAGTCCCAGAAGTTACAAAAGAGTCCTAGTAAAATTTATTGATGTTGTTGGAGATCTTTCTTGAGAAGCAAAGGAATCAAGTTATTTCATTCTGAAAGTATCTACTAATATTGATCAGGACATTTATAGAATAGATTTTTCTAAATATTTACATGCAATATTTGAGGTCAAACATGTAGAAAGTCATGAATGACTTTTTAAACGAAACTGTCATTTTAGTGATTATTTTATTTGTAGGTTTTGAATTTTCCTAATATTTTTACTTGCATATATATGCATATATTCAGATATACCTGTGTTATTGTTTGAATCTGAGCTGTCCCCCAAAGGCTCATGTGCTGGGGGTTTGGTTGGCAACTGATGGGCTTTTAGGAAGTGACTGGATCCTGAGGGCTCTGACCTAATCTGTGGATTTATCCTGTGATGGATTCATAATGTGATGGCATGACTGAGAGGTGGAGAAAGGTCAGAGATAGGGCCCACATGGAGGGAGTAGGTCACTGGGGTGTGTCCTGAAAAGTTGTATCTTGTCTCCTTCCCTTTTCTCTGCCTCCTGTGCTCTCTGAGGTGAGTAGCTTTGCTCCACCACACACTCCCTGCTGTGATGTTCTGCCTCACTGAGGTCTCAGGAGCAATGGAGCCAAGAGACCATGGACTGCAACCTCTAAAATCATCAGCCAAACTAAATCTTTCCTTCTTTAAGATGTATTTCTCAGCTATTTTGTTAGAGTGACATAAAGCCAGCTAATACAATACATTAACTTGAGAAATCATTGACAACTACTGTGAAGCTTTACTTTGGAAAAATAAAAGAATCTGCCCAATTTGTGTATTTGAATGACTGTACCTGAATTTTAGTAAGGGTTTTTTTTAAATTCTTCATTTTCTAAGTATTATTGTAATGTATGCAGTTCATTGTTTACAATCTGCAAGTTACTTTTGAATGTGTAAAAAAATCAACATATTATAGCTCCAATATTATAATGTGCATTATTATAGCAAATGGATTAGAATATGCTCATATAAAAATTGCAAGTCCTAGGATTTTTTTTAAATAACGAAGACTTTTTTGTGTGTTTTGTTCCCAGAAATTCTGATTCAGTAGGTCATTGGTGCTGATATATACATATATATATATATATATATATATATATATACACACATACATATACATACATATCTATCTCACATACACATACACATACACAATTATATATACCTATATACATATATATGCATACATACTTTAATTATAATATATAAATATAAATATATATTGTGTTAAATATATAAGTTTAAATATTCCTCCTTATGGTACATGAGTTTTGACCAGTTTTGGAAAAACTGAATGAATAAATAACATTTCTCTCAATCTCCTAGTTAGGTAGTAAAAGTTTGCCAAAGAGTTTACCACAGAAAAAGACAATATTGTTTCCCAAAAGCTGCATTTGAGATTTTCTTCACTGTATGGAAAGATCAATGTATGTTTTCAATTTAAATTTTCAAACATGTCTTAGATAGTGAAAATGTAACTGAGCTAAAGAGTCATGGTAGAATATTTTTTAAAAAGAAAGAAAGAAAAATGTCCCTCTAGCTGTCTGCAGAAATTGATTACTTCTCCTAATTTCCTGATTTAGTTATCGTCATAGTGTACATAAAAACAGATTTGATTTTCTTTGAATCAAACATAAAATGAAAGCCAAGGCCTTATCACTGAAACAAGACAGCAGTTTTGCAGAGCTGTGTACATCCTTTGAACTCGGATGACATTGTCTCAGAGGAAAAAATGTTTGATGAGTTTTTTTTTTTTTTTTTTTTTCCCACTTAAAAGCTCTTGCTAAGGAAAGTGAGCTGGGAATCTCTTTCAGTAGAATTGAAGGGGGTAGATCATTTCAGCTTCAAAAGATGAGGGGGAAAGTGTCATTTTCTATTTCCCTTAAGTACCATTCCTTCAAATACTTGTGTGACAAGAGGTTCAACAGGCTTATATTTGCAGTTTTAGTTTTCCAGAAATTCATGGAGGACTTAAATGGCCATATACATCAAAAAGAGGAGAACAAGAAGAAACCCCTAGAAAGAAGGAAACGGTACAGCAAACCCTTGAAAACTATAGTTCACAAAATTGCTGTAATCAATTCTATATCCTACAATTGAGAAAGAAATTAACAACTGAACCCAACACCAAATTTACTAAAATTATACACATCTAATTCAAATTGTCAGTGATAAACTCAGGAAGAAATGTTCTTTAGAGACAGCAATTTCTTTGAAACTTTGTTCATTTCACAAATGTAGATTATGTGCTAAGTTCTCTATTAGGTAATATCCATAGACACAAAGTGTGGTCAGGTTGAGCAAAAGAGAGGGATGGCAAATAAAGTGATAGAATAGAAATAGAGAAGAAAGGATGAACTGACCAATGATTGAAGTGATGAAAAGTACAAGGAAGTAAAGTCAAAATTAGAAGAATCAGACATGTCAAGAACTGCAGAGATCCTGGAATTTTGCTTACTCACAAGTTCAAAAGCCTGTCAAGGTCTCAAAGATGGCAGCAGAAGATAGGAGACTATGAGTCAAAGAGGAAGGACTTTTACTCCCAGGAGAGTAGGCATCATGTACTTCATGTTTATATCAGTTTCCCTTGTTCCAGAGATCCCATGGAGACAATGTGGGGATGAGTGCACAAGGACAATGTTCATACAGAGAGGTTTCCATCACAGATGAGCAAACTTGAAATTGGAAAAAACTACTCATGTATAAAGGCAAATCTGCCCAACCAACCCTTGCTGCCAAAGGAGATATAATCTTTATTATTCTCAGCAATGAACAAACCTCTTCTACGTTCCAGAATAAGACACTATGACTTTCAAGACTGCTTTCTATAAAAAGCCTTGAACAGATACTCCAGAATAAAGCAACTAAAGCCTCTGACTCATAGATGGCCAGGAAAGCAAGGGATCCATGGAGGATTATCTGTCCATAGGATTTAGAAGTTATAGTAATTTCATTTGTAATTTCTGCAACATTGTGCCACTTCATATCTTCATGTTCCTTTTCATTAGATCAAAGTCTAGCAGCTTTTGGATATTATTCATATTTTCTCTATGCCTTAATCATTCTCATTCCTTGTAGTGATCAAAAACAAAGCTCTTTAGTCTCATTAATTTGTTCTTTCCCAGAGACCATACTATTACATTTCAGCCTAACAAGACAGAAATGTTACTGTCGTTTCTCAGAGTGAAACACATTAAATGATAAATTATAACCCAAAACTTTGAAATAATAATTTAAATTCTATTTATGAAAGTTATGCAACTCATGGGTGCATTTCAGTTTACAAAACTTTTTAATGCTAAAAGCCATTCAACAAATTAAGTATCCATTTATGATTAAAAATTTTCAACTTAGGTATAGAATGAATGCTCCTCTACCAGGGACATCACTGCTGATGTCAGATGTATATTAACCAAAAGCAGAGAATACCAGAAAGGTGTCTATGTTTTATTGACTATGCAAAGATATTTGAGTGTGTGGATCATTATGGATAACACTACAAAGAATGGGAATACCAGAACACCTAACTGTACTCATGAGGAATCCTTACACGGATGAGGAGGCAATTGTTCAAACAGAGCAAGGAAATACTGCCTGGTTTAAAGTCGAGAAAGGTGTGGGTCAGGGCTGTAACCTTTCATCATACCTCTTCAATTTCTATGCTGACCAAATAATCTGAGAAGCTGGACTTTATAAAGATGAACATGGCATCATGATTGAAGGAAGACTCATTAACGACCTGTGTTACACAGAGGAAACAACTCTGCTTGCTGAATTTGAAGAGGATCTGAAACATTTAGAGATGAAGATCAAAGAAAACAGCCTTCAGTACGGATTGTGCCTCAACCAACATCAACAAAATAGAAATTCTTACAACTGGGTCAGTAAGCAGCTTCATGATAAATGGAGAAAAGATTGAGGTTGTCCAAGATTTTACTTTATGGTTCTACAATCAACACCCATGGAACTAGCAGTCAAGAAATAAAAAGATCCTTTGCATTGGGAAAAGCGGTGGCAAAAGACCTCTTTAAAGTATTGAAAAGTAAAGATGTCACATTGAAAACAAAGGTGTGCCTGACTCATGCCATGGTATTTTCAGTTGCATCATATGGTCGTGAAAGCTGGACATTGAAGAAGGGAGACAGAAGAATTGGTAATTTTGAATTATGGGCATGGAAATGAATATTGAAAATACCATGGACTTCCAAAAGAACCAACAGATCTGTCCTGAAGTGCAACCAGAGTGCTCCTTGGAAGCAGGGATAGCTAGACTGCTTCTTACTTATTTTGAACATGTACTCAGGAGGGACCAATCCCTGGAGAAAGACATCATGTTTGGGAGAGTGGCTGGTCAACAACAACAAAAAAAGGAAAACCCTCAGCTAGATGGATTGACACTATGTCTAGAATGATGGGCTTAAACACAAATAATATTTTGTGCCTGACACAGAATTGGGGAGTGTTTTGTTCTGTTGTACATAAGGTCACTGTGAGTTGGACCAGACCGGAGGGCACTAACACAAAAGATATTTTTTTTTCACCTAGAACCCTAGACAGCCACAAACTTTCCTGTTTTTACCTATTTTAGCTCCTCTTTTGCTGCAGTCATAGCCATTATTTGCTCTTATCTTTAAATAGGAATCAGTTCGAACCCCTGGCTTTGGGAAGCCTGATGCCATCTCTTGCTTCCCTCAGTGAACATAGAAATCCCTGACCCTAGAGACTCTGTTCCCTTTAAACTACACAGCAGTAACCTGAAAGTTTACTCATTTAGCTAGAAATTTCCTCCTGTCCCTCAGTGGCTTTATTTTCTTTCCCATGTGGCCTAACAGTATTTGTAATTCATATTCTTGTACACTTCCATGTGTTTCCAGTGGAAGGCAGGTCCATATCAGCTCAGTGAGTAACATTGCTAGAACTGGAAGTCTTTTATAGCTTGCATTACTACTGGGATGTGAAGAGCAATGTTTCATAAATACCTTATTTCCTTTTCTGCTTTTCTCATTAGACAGTGACAAACTTGGGGCTCCTAAAATGGAGCTGGAGTCCAGGAGGTAAGGCCCATATTTCTGGGCAAGTTGCAGATACTCACAGTGAATCTAGCTCTTCCTCAGCCTAAGACAGGCTTTTCCTCCCTTTTCTTCCTATCTTTAGTGTCCAATCCATATCATCTATTCAAAGGGCACAGAAACTTTTGTTTTTCTTCCTAATTGTGCCAAATAAACAGACACAATAAAGGTAAATATTACCCGAGCCACAAAAGCCAAGGCCAAAACCAATTAATTTGTTATAAAGGAGGGAAACCGTGAGGAATTTTTTGGAACCATAAACTACAACAGAGTTAGGATGCTGGGACATGTTGTTTGCCTGTTTTTTTTTTTTTTTTTTTTTTTTTTTTTTTTTTTTTTTTTTTTTTTTTTTTTTTTTTTTTTTTTTTTTTTTTTGCTTATTTTGCCTGATTGCTTGTCAGAATGACTTCAATTTACAATCCCACCAGCAATGAATGGGGGTTTCTTCTGCTATACATTTTCATCCAGATATCTATCATTTCACTGCGGGGTGATTTAACTTGCTTTATTGTTATTAATGTAGAGTTTGTGTATCTGTTCCCACATTGGATGAGTATTAGGGTATTCGTTTTAATTAACTTTTATTTAATTCATTTTCCCCCCAACTAGCTTGGCTATTGTTTTCCTATTGGATTGTACACATCTTTTTAAATATAGGTATTTTCTACCAACCTGCAGCTGTAACCCTGTCATATCCCATCCCCCTACATCTCAGAAGCTAAGCAGGATCAGGCCTGGTTAGTATTTGGATGGGAGACCACCTGAGAACACCAGGTACTGTAGGCTTGGAAGAAAGAGCTGGCAACCCACTCCCAAAAATCAATCCACCATTGAAAATCCTATGAATAGCAGAGAAGCACTGACAATAGTGTTTCACTTGTTGTACATAGGGTTGCTATGAATCTGACACTGACTTGACAGAATCTAGCAACAACAACAAATTTTCTACCAGGTTTTTATTTTTTAGTAATCTTTGTCTATAGTGTTATATATGTAACAGAAACTTTTAATTATTGCATAGTCAAATCTGTTTTTTCCCCTTCATAATGTAAGGGTACTATTTAAGAATGTTCCATTTTGCAAGATATATTTCTTCATTTTATTGATCAGCACCTTAAGTTTATCTTCAGATATAAGTTTTAACCCATCTGTGGTCCATCCTTGTATGTACCCTAAGTTAGGGATCCAGGTGTATTTTCATCTATTTATTGAGTGTGTCTTGCCAACACCAACTACTAAAACAATTGATTCCTTTATCTTTTGATGGCATCTTTCCATATATTAAGTTTTTAAACAAATATAGATTTTTTTTCTGTGTTGTTCCTGGCATTAAAATGTTATTTTTTTAATACTATGGTTTTGGACTATGTCAATATCTAATAGGTCAAATCAGCAGTCTTAGTTCTTTTTCTTCAAAATGAACTTAGGTATTTGGGGGTACTCATTTTGTATAGACATACCTGAAGGAGCTTATTGTATTCTTTAAGAAATCCAGTTGCAATTGTAGCTCACATTTTATTGAATATAATTGTAGACAAATTTGAGCAGATTGATGCAATCTATTGTTTTCCATCTATGAACATAGTATGTTTCTGTTTATTCTGAGTTCCTTTTAACTTACTTGGTAGGGATTTAAAATTCAGAGAATTTTCTGAGTAACTGATTTTAGTATGATTCCTAGGAATGATTCCTATATGCTAAGTTTATCTATCATTCTCAACAGTGGAGAGACAAAAAGAAAGACCAGTAGTGAAATTTATCCTCAGAATTATTACTTAAAGATGTGCAGCAGAGCAAGTGTTTAGGAGACAGTGTAGTAATTTAGAATAAGGGCTCTGAGGTCAGAGCCTCTGGGGTTGATTCCTGGTTCTACTGTACTAATTTGGCCAAGAAATTAACCTCAGTTTCCTCATGTGTAAAAAAATAGTATAATAATGTTAACTAGCTTGTGAAATTATTGTGAGATTAGAGGACAGAATGAACATAAATTGTTCAGTAAAATGTTTCTCATTAATATTTACTACCAGAAAGAGTGAACTTATCCAGCCATGAGTGTCAAAGCACTAACCTAGAGCCTTAGTCATGGTTAGTATATCCCTTTCTGGAGAACAGACCCAGGCATATCATTGTCTGCGTGGCTCACCTCCCATGCTATACAAAGAAAATGCATTTTCATCTGTTTAATGTCTGATATTAGTACCTATTTAAAAAGAAAGGCCTGATTTATATTCCTTGTCCTAGATTGTTGAGTCTGACTGGAATTTATAAGGCTTAAATCAAGAAAGATATACTGAATTTTTGGATGCTTTTTAGAAGACATCATCATTTCCCAGATGATAGTAAAGCAAATATCTATGATTGTTCATGATATTTAAAATATTTAAATTTACTTATTGTGTTCCTTGAGACAGTTTTTTTTTTAATTTATATGATCCATTGTATGAATAAATAAACTGAATACCAGAGAATTTAAGTGACTTGGCCAAGGTTACATGAATAGCAGTCAGAATGGAGTCCTAAATTCTGATTTCCTCACTTTTAAATCATGTTCTTTAGACTCTCTCCTCAGTGTCAAGAAAGAACACTCAGCAAAAATCCATAGGAGTTTAAACACCTAAGATGGCCCATACTGGAATGACCGTTGATAGTGAATTCAATAGTCAATCTGGAAAATGATTTTAGAAAGGAGAGTCCTAGAGAAATTAGATTAATTGGCAGGAACATGTCATCCTTTACTGGGCCATATCCACCAAGTATATTTTTAAAGGTAATCTTTTTGTGTGCCAAACATTCCATGCCATAGATTTCTAGTCTAACTGGTTTGTACGACAAGAGATTGTGATTTATCTTTCCCATAAACTTAGGAGTGCTTTCCCTGTTGTGAATATCCTGTACATCCCACAAAAACAGCCAAGCCTGGAAACCCAGGGAGTTATTTCTTGAAATCTATGACTCAATAAAGATGCATATACTAGAATTTTTGCTGAGACCCCATAAAATATGCCTTGGATTGGTTAAAGTTTGACATAGGAGGAAGCTTGACACAGCTTGCAAAAATGATACCCTTTAGATACTTTATTTTATCTTTCTTTTTAAGTCAGACCACATACAGGATCATTAACTTAGATCAAAAGCTCTTCAGTACATTTTAGAATGGCTTAGGTAACTGCCAGAAAGAACACTCAGCTGCGAGAACCATGGTCACAGCCAATGCACAGCCTGTGTATCCTGAACACCTTTCTTTCCTCCTGAGACACTCAGATGGCTGTGTTCTCTGAAGTTCTAACACAACCTGCCCATGGGCCCATGAATTTGTTAACTGGAGCAGCTCTTTGTGGGTCCACCCATGAATGAGACAGGAGCACTAGCTCTGTACATCAGAGGTGGCTCCTTGGCTTCCCAAGCCAATGTACGCAGTCTCCTAATGTGCATAGCTCAAGCTTACTCAGGAGAATAGAGACTTTGTGTTTTAAGACCTTGCTAGAAGGCAGAGAAAGGGGAAGTTTCCTTTGTAGTTAGCAGCCTGCTCCTCCCCCTGCTAAATTTTTAATCACACATTTTCCCCACTAAGTCAAAATCAATGAAACCTATATAAATGAGGGATATTTGAAAATTGACAATCACATTGAAAAATAACCATATAGTTGACTATACAAGGCAATTTCTTCAAATCTAGTAATGATGTGATGTGCATGGTTAACCGTAACTACCCAGGAAGTGGTTTTATTTAAAAGTTTTGTACTCACCCCTACCCCACCCCTGCCTTTTTTTTTTTTTCCTCTAGTACTGAAATAAAGCAGCAGCCAACACAGGCCTACTCTTACGACATGTGACTTTAGTGTTATCCGTTTTTTATTTTTATTTTTTTGAAAGACATTAACAGTTAGGAGTTGATGGAAGTTTCAATAACAAGTCATCACTGAAAAAAGGTAAGCCAATTTTAACTTTATATTGTACATGAAATTTGAACTTGAAAAGGTTTGCTAGAGTCTCCTACATCTTGGCATGAATAAAGATTTCTACAACCTGCGGCACTTTTACTGTAATTAAACATCAGATTGTTTCCATGTTTGTAAAAAAGCATATTCTTTTCATATTAACAGCAATGAGATTCTAAAATGTTTTAATAAAATATATTAGTTTCGTTTGCTAAGATTTCAGAGTAAAATATTAAAGAAATAATATGGTAAAATTTTAGTTTGAAGGTACTTTTAAAAATAACTACAAAAAATGTGGTAGTATCCAACTTCAACTGTTTTGTAAAAATATGCATTATCAAGATTCAGATAATGACAGAGAAAAAGGCATTTCATAACACTATGCAGAAATGTCTTGAATTTCAGTATGAAAGATACCCACTGTAAAGCAATGCATTAAAAGCATTAAAAACTCTTAAAAGTTCTCAGATATGTACTTTGTTAAATAGCCATTAAAAATCAAAATTTTAAAATATAAAAGAATATTCACTACCATGACAATTGAATATTTTTTCATTACTTTTAGAAGACATAGTGCAAAAGGAGAGCAATTTTCTTATTCACAATCAAATCTTTATTTTTAAAAAAGAAGTCTCAGCATATTTCACTTTAGGGTAATTCTGAGAAGAGAGGCAAATTAGAGATCTGCTTTTGTTATTTAAGATAATTATATAATTTCTCTTCTTTGAGATATTCCAAAATAATAAACTTTAGAAATGAAAAGGACTTGGTAATCATAAACTGACAAGTACTTTATTTTTATATTGACTTTCTGCTTTCATAGAATGTCTTTCTGTGCTATAACATATATGCAGAAAACGTTAGAGTATTGTCAATCACAGAGACAAATACCTAAAATAAATTTGACTGTAGATTTTTGAAAGATTTTTAATAAAACCTTGAGATATGATCCACTAATATTATTTTTATTGTGCTGTTGGATGAGAGAAGATACGTACACCACAACACTGATTTTTTTCTGTTATTAAAAATGGTCACAATGTTGACAAGTGGCAACAATTTTTTTCTTTTATTGTCTTCTATTGAAAGACACATATAAATTTTTTGGCATGGTCAGTTTAGTAGGAAATTATTAGGTATACTAGCATATTCCATTTTAAGATCTTCAATGTCAGTACTGAAGCTAGCTACTTGTTGACTATTAAAATGATTATGGAAAACTAGAGATTAGGACATGACATCCAATACCTTTTTATTGTTAGAGTGTAAGAAGACCTTGTTAATATATATTTGTTTTGATATTCTGATTAGAATTTCAATTTGTTGCATTTCATCACAATAGAGAACATTATTTAAATCTGACTTCAATGTTGTGCTTTGGAACCTCTGCATCTTTAGAAACTCTATAATTCAGATAATTTTGATTGACAGGTTATTATTTGATTTCACTATATTACGAAAGAGTATCACATGAATAAACATACATATTAATTATACATTAGCAAGAATGAATAGCCAGATGAGCATCTGCCATAGAAGCAAAGTCCACAGAAGTTTTAAAAATTCTTTAGTTACTTAAAAAATCAAATTCTTCATTAAAATGAGTGTTTTTTTCAGAAACTGTTAAACTAAAATATGAATATTTAAGGACGTAGGTGTAAAATTAAGGATAAATTATAACAGCTTGGCATGGATTTAGAAAACAACCAGGAGAGATGATACACAGGTGTATTATGATACTTCTGAGGATTAAAAACAAGTTGTGCATAATTTCTTGAAGGTTGAGACCAAATCTTGAGAGTCAATTACAAATGAGTTACTAGAGATCGCTATACTTTTAAGTACTAAGTGGGTAAATAAATAAGTTTTGTTCAAATAAAACAATACAAAGTATCTCATTCGCAAAGTCGTTTCAAAGCTGACTTGTTAAAAGAATATCATGCTTTTCCACTTGGGGCCAGCATTCAGCAAAGTTCAGAAAGGAGAAAATCTTTCCTTGATATTTCTCCTTTTATTTTTTGTAAATGCTCTTTTTTAGAGCATCCCGCACAGTCTCCAACTTAGAATCCCACAGCTCTGGTACTTAGAAGGACATTCCTTTCCCATTGCCCTCATCCTATTTTTCAGATCCTCATGAATCTGTCCTCTTATCATGCTATGGGGTGTACATGTTGCTGTGATGCTGAAAGCTATGCCCGCAGTATTTCAGATACCGACAGGGCCACCCATGGTTGACAGGTTTCAGCTGAGCCTCCAGACTAAGATAGACTAGGGAAAAGGCCCTGGTAGCCTAGTCCTGAAACAATTAGCCATTGGAAGCTCTATGACTAGCAGAGATGCACTGTCAAATATAATGCCAGAAAATGAGCCCCCCAAGCTGGAAGGCATTTAAGGAATAACTGGGGAAGAGTTACCTCCTCAAACTAGGGTTGACCTTAATGACAGGAATGGAGTAAAGCCCCTGGAATCTCCATTTGCTGATGTGGTATGACTCAATATGAGAAGAAACATCCTGGCTATAATATTGAGCTCAAATACAAAAAGATTATGCACATGGCACAATGTCAGGTAGTGTTTTGTTCTGTTGTAGAGAGCCATAGTGTGGGGGGACTTTTTAAATAGTAGTTTTCAGAGAAATCCATTCCAAAGGACAGGAAGAGAATGTGTCAAGAAATAAAACATGAAGTCTCAGAGTTTAAAAAAAAATAAATGAGAGAATTTTTCAGTTTTGTTAAAAAGTATTGTAATGAGAGGTAAAGCCATAAAGATAGTTTGAGATCATGATAGAGTGAAGCTGATGAGCAGATTATGACTGTTACAACTGTGCTTTTAAGCAGGGAGTGTACATAATTATATGCCCACACTCTTTACATTTCAATGGATTATCATGTCTTAGGTTTTATTTGCTTCTTCCATCCACCTCACTGTTAAGTGACATATTCTTCAGGGTGGTTTGTAAAAATGATTGCACTTAATGAACGAGGATATTCCTATAAGGACAGGCACTGACTTACCTGCCCAGGTACCTGAGGTTTTTAGCCAGGCTACAGTTATAATGATCTTTTTTTCTTTTTAGGGTAGTCTTCTTTTTCATTTTTAATTTGTGATATGATATAAGAGATGGTTATGGTCAAAATAAAATCTAAACATAAAACTTTCAGAGAATATTTTTCTCTACTTCTAGGTACCTTATTTATTTCCATCTTAACCCAACAAGTAACCACTTTTCATAATTTGTTTCTATCTTTCACAGCTTCTTTATGTAAAAAGCATCTATTGGTATATGCACTGTGATAGTTTATTTTGATTGTTGATTGGATTGGACTGAAAAGCACCTAGGAGATTAGTAAAGCACACCTCTGAGAGTGTCTATGAGGGCATTTCCAGAAAATTAACTAAAGGAGGAAGACCTATGCTGACTGTGGACAGCTCCATCTCTTATGCTGGAGTCCCTTAGAGGTCATAAAAGGGGGAAAAGCAGGCAGCAAGTGACTGCAGGCTCTCTCTCTCTCTCTCTCTCTCTCTCTCTCTCTCCCTCTCTCTCTCTCATATCTTCTCTCTCTCCCTCCCCTTCCTGGTTGCCATGATGTGAGTTGCTCCCCTCTGCCATGCCCCTCCACCATGATAGGCTGAAACCTCTGAAACATGAGCCAAAATCAATCTTTCCTTTTTACATTGTTTAAGTATTTTGTTACAGTGATGAGAAACTGACTAATGCAGCCTCATATATGTATCTGTCTATGTTGTTATAGTTAGTCAAATTGGACTTGTAGTGACCCTATGTACAACAGAAGGAAACACTCCCTAATACTATGCCATGCCTGGCACTATTGTCAGTGCTTCTCTGCTATTCATAGGGTTTTCCATGGTAGACTGTTTTCCTCCTTTAATATACTAAAGGTAGCATAACTAAACCTACATCTTTATTTTGCCTTTGTCCTTTTAGCAATGTAACTTATAAATATTTTCATTATAAAATAAGGAACTATCTAATGCTATGTTATAACAACCATATAATATTCCATTCCATGGATATATCATACTTAATTTAATCTGTCTTTTATTAAAAGAGTCATAGTCATAAGTATTTGACAATATAATGAAGGCCCTCCTGTAATTGTGACATTTGAAAATATATGTCTAGAATGAATTCTCAGAAATACTAATTATGAGTCAAGGCATGGAGTAATTTCATTGACAAATAATCCTGTATGTTAGTTGGAAATTTTTGAACTTCCACCAGCACTTAATGTGGATACTGGTAGAATCTGCATAACTTTAAAAAAAAAAAAAACAGATTGTATTACCAAATTTTTCATGTTCATTAGTTTGTAACAAATTACATGTTAATACAGTTTTATTTGGTATTTCAGCTGTTACAGTTGAGATTGATCTTGTTTTTAAAAGATTAATGATGTATCCATTTTCATTATAAAAGAACAGATCCTTTCTTGACCATAAATTTAGGGACATAACAGGAGTAAAGTTCAAGCTTTGGAGTGAGATATCAAAGGAAGTAAGGAATTAAGGAGAACATATATAAAATATCCCATTTCTGAAGCTTGAAATAGGTTGTAGCAAAAAGGAGAATGCAATGTGAATGTTCAAGTGGAAAAACAAGAAAAAATGAAAATAATAATAATAATAATAATAACAACAACAATAATAAAACATAGCCAGAAATCCAACAGATCTCAGAGGAGACTAAGACAGAGGGGTGTAATCACTACCTCGAGTGGATAAATAACCTTAAATAGAAGAAAGAGCACTTTAATGAGTGTGAATATAGATGAATTGGATATAGATAAGATGAAGTCAGTAGAAGAAGCTGAGGGAATTCATGCTTCATAGTTTCTGTCTTTACTGAAATAGTTGGAAAGCTCATCTGATGACAGTACCTCCTGGATGCCGAAAAATAGACAGAACATTTTATTTAAAATATTGACCTCGCCTAAAATACATAATACAATTGTGGATTTTAAAACAAGCTTTTTTTCCTCTGTTAGTGGGCATTAGCCCGATTCAATTTGATTCCTTAATTAATTTTAAACCACAATAAAGTACACTGTGTAGTGATGAGAATTATTGAGGACACAAAAAATTAGGCATGTGGTCCAGCCACTGAAAATTCACAAGTACAAGAATTTAGATGGAAATCTGAATATGTAAGTCCAATTCCATAGAAATTTTGTAGCATACACTATTGACAGAGCCAATAGATTTTGCCAAATCTGGTTGTTATTTATGTACCTTCACCTTACCCAATATTCCAATTGGTATAATACTATTGATCACCCCTTCCCTCTTGAAACTGTCTTTTCTTGTTTCTTTTCTTTCTTTCTTTCTTTCTTTCTTTCTTTTTTTTTTTTTTTTTTTTGAATGGGTGAGGGTATTTGGGGGTTGAATTTAGGACCTTGCACATACTTTGCAAGCACTATACTACTGAGCTGCATCCTCAGCCCATTTTTATGTATTTATTTACTTTTTATCTTTGAGATAAGGTCTCACTAAATTATGCACACTGCCTCTAGCCTGGAACCTTTGATCCTCTTGCATCTATCTCCTGAGTCTGTGGGATTACAAACGTGCTACTGTGCCAACCTTCAAAATTGCCTTTAAATTTGACTTCTTATATATTTCATTCTTGCAGTTTTCCTTCAAACTAACTGGTAGATCTTTCTCTGTTTCTTTTGCTAACTCTTCCTCATCATGCAGCCCTATAGATAAACTGAAATGTCCTTCATTCAATCTTTGGATATTTACTCTTCTAGTCTTAGTTCTTGTCTTCTAAGTTTACACCTATGTGATCTTATTTAGTTCCATGATTTTAAATACTATTGATATGTTAATTGTATCTCAGTATTAAATCTTTCTTCATAGCATTAAAATGGTTAAGTACATCTCTACTTGAATGTCTCATGGAGGTCAAAATGAATATATTCACAAGTCACTTAATTACTATTCACCTTCCCTCAACCCAACCTGCTTCTTTCTTGTTTTCATCTCCCATGGTTGATGATGCCACTGTTCACCCATCTTTTCTAGATGATAACTTAAGAATCATACTAGACTTCACCCTTTCCTTGCCTGTCCTACTCCAAACTCCATTCTGTTCATCAACCATAGTACAGCCTGCAAAATATAGACTTGAATTCCATTGTATTATTTACTTAACTGTTCTCAATGATGGTTCTTGCAAAGTTGTATCTTTTCTTTGTCAGATTTATTTATTTATTGCCATAATAACTTTTCCCATGAAAGCTTGAGAAATTAATACACTATAACATGTGACAATTTGATGACATCACATTTTAGATGAATCCACACTCACCAATTCACTCTCTAGATTCAAGTTAAAGAAAATTATATGAAACATGGAGCAATGTTTATTTACATATATTTGGGTTAATTTAAGAAAGTTGAAGAGGTGAGAACTTCTACAAAATTTTAGTTAGTTTTTTTTTTGCCTTATAGGTGATTGTTTTTCTACAATTTATTATTAAACACACACACACACACACACACACACACACATTTTCACAGTGCTGGGGAATGAACTCAGGACTTCATGCTTGCTAGGCAAGTTCCACTATTGAGCCGCACTTGTAGCCCTTCTTGGTTATTATTTTGAGACAGGGTCTCACCAAATTGCAAGGGATGCCTCACAGACTGAAAACTTGTAATCATTTTGTCTCAGCTTCTCAAACAGTTGGCATTACAGATGTGAGCCATGATGCCCTATTTGGTACATTTTGAGGGTAGGAAAACCATAAGTCTCACAAACATTGACAATTTTGTGAAGAAAAAAAATACAAAAATTTGATAAATAAAGAGAAATTTAATAAATAAAAGGAAAATTTAATAAATAAAACAACTTTTAATATTGCTTTTTTGTGCAATTTGTTGTCTTATAAATTGTTGCTCTTACATAAACTTATGTTTTAGTTGTATTATTTTTATATCCATAAAATGTTTATTGGATACATGGGCTTTTAGATAATAACTTTTTAGATAATAACTTTTTTTAGATAATAATTTTAGATAATAATTTTGAAAGAATGAATTAGACATAAAGCAAAGTGTAAATACATATCAAAATATCGAAACTTAATCACTTCTTGCCATTTCCATGGCCATTTCCAGAATCCTTTGGGCTGTCTGCCTTCCTTCTACATTTCCTAAAGTAGTCATCTCCAAGGAATAGCTGAAATAACCTTTTAAAAACTTAGACCATACAACTCTCTTGATAAAGCATTTCCCATGATTTTCTATTCTCCCAATTAAAATTGTGATTTAGAAGGCCCTCTTTATCTCATCATTCTGCTTTTTATTCCTTCACATCATTTTGGATATAAGGAATTTACTCTTCATTTTTTACATTGCTCAGTGGCTATTTCTACCTTAGAATACATGATCCATGAGAGTACTGACCTTATTTATCTTTTTACTGACAAATATTTAGAACCTACAATAGTGGTAGACACATAATCAACAGCCAACAATTATTTGTTTAGGGATGAATAAATGCTGTTAAAGTTGACTATAGGCTGTAGAAGCAAAGAAGGCTTTCTGCAGATTTGTGACTTTTCCTGGGTCTGAAAAATTAGGACAATTTAGGAGAAGAAACACTACAAATATATTTCAAATTATTGACACTATACTATATACATTTTGCATATTTTATTTGAGTAACATGGCAGGGATGAAAGATTGTAGTGGACCCATTATATTCTATGATGCTTTTTGAAAATCACAATAATCTACCACTTGAAAACATGTTTCCATAAACTGTTGGAAAACACCATCCACTTCTAAGCATCTAAGTTTTAAGATGTTTTTCTAAAATTGTACTAAATTGAATTGTTTTGGAGCATAGTAGTATGTGCTTCTAACCCTAGTCCTTGGGAGGCCAAAGCAGGGGGTTGCAAGTTTGATGCCAGCCTTGGCTAGTTCCAAACTAACCTGGGCTACATAATGAGACCTGTCCCCCCAAAAAACCATCACCACAACAAAGCAAAATAAAACAAAACAAAAAATTGAGTAATTTTATGTTTGCTTTAGATTCATCTCCTAAAAATTTTAAAGTGAACTTTTTGGTTTTATCTCTACTAATTAATACCAAGCTTAAGGTAAAATCAGAACATTTTCTTTCTTTCTTTTTTTTTTTTTTTTTTTTTTTTGTGGTACTGGGGGTTGAAACCAGGGCCTCACACTTGCATGTTCTGCAAGTGCTGGGCCACTGAGCTGCACCCTCAGCCAAGTTTTTACTTTTTTTGAGACAGGGTCTTGCTAAATTATACAGACTGCCTCTGGTCTGGAACTTGTGATCCTCCCACCTCCCCCTCCCCAGCCGCTGGGACTACGGCGTGCACCACCACACCCAGCTAAAACATTTTCTTTAAAGAACTATGCAAGACCGAAGGTGAGCGCTGGGTCTGATCTTTTATCTTCTTATTTTAGTAAATTTCATAATTGTGTTTGAAGGAATAGAAACTGAAGAGTGGAGCCAAAATGCATCATGTTACTAGATGCACTGGGGAAATTCAAGTAATCTGATCCTCGGAATCATGGCCCCTATTGTACTCTGATGGTCTTCCTAAAGGGAGTGAAATGTAAGAGGACAAAATGTGTATTAATTACCCCAGTGATGTCTGGTCCCCCAGACCTCATGTGTTGAAGGTTTGGTTCCTGGCTGGTAGCACTATTGGGAAGTGGAAGAAAGTTTAGGACCTGCAACTATGTTGGAGGAAGTAGGCCATTGGGGGCATGCCCTTACAGGTGATATTGGGACCTCAGGCAGCTCTTTCCTTTCTTTCCCTTTGTTTCCTGAATTCCATGAGGTGAGGAGTTTTGTTCTACCTCATGCTCCCAGCCATGATGTTCTGCCTTACCACAGGCTCAAAGCCAGAAGTTCAAGGGACCACAGACTGAAACCTCTCAGGTGACCTAAAAAACAAACCTTTACCCTTGTCAGTTGATTATCTCAAGTATTTTTGTCACAGTGATGGAAATGCTAACACATTCACATTATATTTCCTTTGAATGTCATAGCTTTAGACCACTCTCTCTTTTTCTGTGATTTTTTGACATTCTTATGTCAAGATTGTTCATTATTTTTAATTGTCATGTGATATTTCTTTCATCATAACCTGCCTAGTATTCAAATTTAATATATCCCAGGTTAAATTCACAACCTCTGCTTAGGGCATTTTTCCCATCCTTCTAATTTTGGATAAGGTACTTGCATTCCTGACTCAGTGCTCTTGGACTCTCCGTGAACTCCTCCATGCCTCTTATCCCGCACATCCAATCCTTTGCTATATTTCAGTAGCTTCAACTTTCTTCTCTCCATTTTCACTTATTGTCCTCATCAGCTGTCATCTTGCCTAAACTACGATAAAGAAATCATCCTGCTTTTCATATAACTACTTCTCTTTCTCATTTATCTTGCCTTTTACAGATGCATTTTATGTTTCAGAGTGGTGGTTTAGGTTCAAGTTACTTAATACGTGTAAAAGAAGGTCTACCATCTACTTTTCATCTATTCAGAGTTTTGTAAGTGATTTTTGCATACATCATTTTACTTAATCACTTCCCCAGGCCAGTGGAAAAAGCAGAAGTTTTTCTTAACTATTTTATCAACATGTATTAACTATGTATTAACTATTAATAAGATTCAGTATGATATTTCCATCCTTGCATATAGGATGTGCTGATCAAATCAAATGTAGCAGGAGCTTTTCAGAGTTATTATAGAAGACAATGAAACATGGAGAAATTGAACAGAGAGGACATGTGAGAATTAGGATACATTTGAGGTGTAACACTTAGCTACTTTTTCCCCCTCACATTCTATTTTAAAACATTTTTCTTCTAAATAGAAATAGTAAGGTACTGAGAAAATATTGGAAAGACAGAAAGCAACAGCAACAAAGAAATAGACAAACTAAAGTTTAACTTGCTATATATTATGTAAATTATTTTGGGCATATTACTTAATCACTTCAAGCCTGAATTTCCTTGTCTATAAAATGGAAAGTTACCTCATAAGGAGAAAAAAAAAGAAAAGAATGTATGTGAAAATCTTTGCCTAGTGTATGGCATATGATGATTGCTTTAAAAAGGTTAAAATGTAACAGTGATGGTAATTGGATTATCAGTTTGTCTTGAATCAAACAGTGACCATTTTTTCCCTTCACTATGATCTAAAAATCAACTAGGATAATTTTGTCGTATTTCCATTCTAAGAATTATGATAAGATTATGAAACTCATCAAAAGCAATGTCTTGCTATTAGTTTCATTTCCTCCTTTCAACTGTTATGGGGAGTATAGTATGGTTGTGTTGAGGAAAGAGAGGAACAGTGAACTCTTCTGTTATTTGTTTATCAATTTCTGGTTGATATGGAAACTTTACTGCAACAAGCTCAGGGAATGCCCTCACCAAAAATACCCTTTAATTTTGAAGAATTCACATCCACTGCACAGAACAAGTCAAAAAATGGTAGACAGCCACTGAGCCTTGGACGTGAAATTAAAATGAAGCAAAGAAAATTTAATATATAGATCGGAGAGAAATGTAGAACTCTCATATCCATTTTTATTTTAAATCTGATTTTTTTTTTTGTCTGCATGGTAAGATGGTAATGTAGATGGTCTATGAGGCAGATATGCTGGAGTCCTATCAAAATGTGTCTGAGAAAGAAAAACAGAAAAATAAATTGAGAAGTCCAACTTCTAAATTATTGACCACATTAAAAGGTTTTGTTTTTGTTTTGTTCATTTTTCTCCTGGGGAAACCAGCTCAGTATTCCGTTATAGAGGTTAGGTAAATATACTAAAGTTACAAATAGCTGGCTGTGGCTTTTTTGCTCAACCTGGATAGAAATGGATGGGCAGCCTTAGCATTGACAGCCCTGAGTTTCAGAGTGTCACAGCCTGGGCTTCCAAATCTAGATGGTTTTAGCTCTATGCTGTGAGAAGCAGAGGCCTCTGGCCCCAAGTTTTCAAACCAGAGGCTTTTTGATCTAGGTGTCCAAGACAGAAGCTTCTTGGGAAGGGCTTAGCGTGCCAACACCTAGTGGTGAGCTTTGAGTGTCAGGATTCCTAGCTCTTTATCTCTTGGTGGTTTTCTCAAATTCTTCTTGCCACCAGGGGTTGCTAATATTGAAGTCTCAGCTCCTGCCTTCTTTGTGCTCTTCACAGCCTCTTGTCCTCCATATTCTTAGCCTCTCAGCATTCCTTTTTAGCTTCTTACAGATTCTGTCCTAAGTCATCCTCTCGAACTGCTCTGCTGCCTCCCACTCTTGCAGCTCACAGCTTTGAGTAAAGGGACCCATAGCTCTCGGTGCCTGTCCAGAAGTCTTCAGCCACCTCCTTGCTGCTGCTGTAGGGGCTGAAAGTCCCAGGTTTTTATCTTCTTTTCTTGCAACCACTCTGCCAGTGATAAAGACCACAAGTAGGCAAAAGACCATTGGTGAAAAGCAACAAGGGTGAGACTTGGAAAATAAACAGGCTGCTCATATAGCCAGAGAGAGGTAGGGCATGCTGGTGTATGGGTTGTAATTCCATCAATCACAGCATAGCTTTCAGCTCTACCAGTCACAAGCCTTGTGTAGGAACTATTCAAAAGCCTCAAAGTGCACCAATCACAGACTTTTTTCTTGGTCACTGGGAAGGTGCTTCTCCTTCTGTCCTCAATGAGAAAAGCTGGAGGGTGAGCAAGATCATTTAGAGTTCATCGAGATCTGTCTTGCCTTAAAGTGTTATCATCAAAAGCCAGTGCAAGTTGCTTGGAGCAGTTGTAACTACAGTAAGGCTTCCTGATGCAGAAATTTTTGGCTTTAGCTGCACCAAGGTTACTGTACTCCTTGCAGTTGAAGCATTGTTAAGGTGTCTGTGAAGGGTTCACAGCAGTTCCACTGCAATAATGGCAGCCCAGTGAGTTGCCAAAAGAGGAGCTGTTTGATTGACAGCTCCCCATTCAAGCCAGCTGGGCACAAAGGAAGGGTCTGACAGCTGTCAATCAAAGAGTTAAATCAGGCCAGTCCCAAACATCTCATTTTATTTGAGGGAAAAGTAAAAATGAGTTTTTACAATAAAGGCCTAGCATTACCATTACCATTCCTAACAATGTTTAATAGCATTTAAATCCTAGCCAAATACTCTCAGTGAGAGTTTGGTCCCTCAGATTTTTCTCACTAATCTTAGTCCTATGTCTGAAAGCACTTGGTGTAAGGGCATCTAGTTAATGACAGAGAGTGTGCCATTAGGGAATCCAAGTGCTGACAGAGCACTAGGGAGATAAGGAGCCACAGTGCTGTCCTTGGAAAGCCACTAGATCCTGTGGCTGCATTTGTCTGGAGGGAAGGAGACTAGCAAATGAATCTATTAGATCTGAGTGGAAAACACTCTTGACAGGAAAACTGGAAAGAAGTCAGCATGGAAGATATGTGGAGTCCAATTTGGATTAGGGGTTGGGGAAAGATCAGATGTAGATTGCTCTGACTTTTCCTGACCATGATGCACCATATCCCAAGTCAGTTTATTTGTCTACTCTTGGTTTGGAAAAGTGGATATGAAACACCAGAATCCAATGGTACTCAGAACTGACTAGGAGTCACAACCTTTCTAATCATAATGGCAAAACTGAACTTGTTGGAAGTGCTCAGAGAACTGAAGGAAGTAGAGCCAGGGGACTTTAGATAGGCAGTGAGCATCTCTGAAGTTCAAGCAAGATACAATATGGACAACATTGACAAATACAGTGTCTGAGTTTAGGGAGTACACCATCAAGTGGGCAGAAGAGATACATGGCTGAAAAGGGGAACATAAAACAATATTGAGCCAGGATATAAATATCTGCAAAATATAATTAGAAACAGCAAAAGAGGTCAGAGAAGGAGAGGGGAGAAAGGGGAACTTTCTTAGTAATAAGAAAGAACACTGCAGAGTTTCCTACTCTTTGTAAATGAGATCATGCTGAAAAATTGTAAGAATAAATGAAATAACATCTGAGAAACCCCTTTCTAAAACCTTGGTACAAACACAACCTCTTGAGTCTGCTCTCCATTTCCAATCTTGCAAGCTTGAATTTAAAAAGAGGAAAATATTGAAAAGTATATTGTCTTAATATGCACCAGAAACCCAACTCACATCAGAGGAAAAGAACTCCTAGTGGTAGTTGACATCAAAGATCATTGTCACAAATGCCTCCAGGACAGTCAGGACATCTACGGGAAGGAGAAAAGCTGGAGACAAAAGAACTTTGTCACATATAAGGGACAGAGATGTGACCCACCTCCAGCTGACTGTTACCAGGCACCCCTAGACTAGTTTACCAAATCAAATGACTTCTCAAAAGATGACACATAGATGCCCTCTTCCTTCCTTCTTTCATTCGATCATTCCCTCCTCCCTTCCTTCATTTTTTCTCCCTTCCTTTCTTTCCTTTTCTTTTTTCCTTTTCTTATTTCTTTTCTTTTCTTTTCTTTTTGAGTAACAGCCCTCATTTTTCCACTGGTAATTGATTCAAAACATTCCAAAACACTGTTCAGGCCCAACAACATATGTCTGTGGGTTGAATTTGTTTGGCTGCCTGCTGGTTTTCTACCTCGTCTTGAATTTATATCTGCACCTAAGAAAGCAGGAGCAGAGTGTCATGATTAGAGAGAGCTAGAGTCATCCAAATAACTTTTGTATATTCAATATATCCTAATAAATGTTTAGAGATTGGCTAAAGCATTCAATTATTCTGTGAAAAAAACATGCATTTATATATAGCTTTTTCATTTAGGTTTTTGTTTTGTCTGTCTAGTTTTCATGACTGGGTTCATTTTCCTAACTAAAAAGAATAAATTTTCCTCTGCTGCCAACCTTCCCCAGAGCATTTTTTTTAAATCATTAAAATGTGTCTGTAAAAGTTTAACTTTACTAAGTAACAGTGAATATATTACTCTTTGTTTCAACTGATATTTTTGAATCATATGATACAGAGTATGATCCAGATATCTATAATTGTATGGATACACTATTTTGGCATAGATAAATGGGAGATTATTATACTTTGGGTTGTGGTAATGAGAAGGAAAACCATTTAAACACAATATACATGTGTATGCTCACACACCTACACGTGAGGTTCACCAGTATACAAGATAGGAAAATGTATCCAGAACATAGTTGTATAACCATTTCATCACACATGCTATTTATTAATAGGTAAGTTTCTCTAAGTCTCAGAAATAGTCATGACAAGGATACAGGCAAATAAATGCAAGACAGAAAGAAGAGGAAAAAATACTATTTGATAATTTTAAAATAAGATAATCTTGATAACAATTTAAAGACTCTAAATATTTGCAAGTTCACTTTTGACTTCAATATGTCTAAATAGAAGCTCTATGTTTTCCTTTGTGAGGAGCTACACTGGGACAGAAATTTGGCTGCCATAGTTCAAATTATAGTATCTTTCAATTAGCTGTAACCCAGTTAGGTAGACAACACACCTAACTATCACCCCTTCTATTTTCCACTTTGTGTGGAGATGCTTGGGAATTCTGATATAAGGAAAATGAAAAAAAGTTAATTTTTTTTTTAAATGGAGAAGCTAAACTTCCAAATAACTCCTGGACAAATGTCCTGAACTGGAGCTGAATGGAGCTGAAGTGCTTGAAGAGACTATCAACCCAAAGAAAACCTTCAGTTATGTAGCCTAGAAAGAACGGGACACATTTTAAGATATACAACTAAGGTAATGTCATGAGGAATCTTCAAAGACAAGGAATGAAAGCCACAGTCAAAATCTTTTCATGTAAATTATGTGGACTGGCAAATAAGTTTTCACTATTTTGATCTTCTTGGCTTTTTGAAAGGAAGCTTGTATAAACAATATTTTGTAAAATTCTTTGTTCTTGAACCAAATTTCCTCAGATATTTAACAATGAGAACTGTTTTCCAAGTTTTCAAATTGATGTTTTATTTGCACTTACCAAGTTCATGATATAAGCAAATAAACAAAAAATAACACTGATACTGGAAGTGGTACAATAGATCCAGATTGCCATGATATGCTGTCTTTGAGTTTTTCTTTTACATAAAAGGATTCATTCTGCAGCAATATCTAGGACTAGATGCTTGTTCTGAATATCTAAATACCACATTTTCCTCTTAAATAGGATATCTACAGCATCACTTTTATGTACCTATGTGTCTATTGACTCTCCTACTTAGGTACCTGGCTGGGATTTAGCTCAGTTGGTAGAGCACTGCACTGCAGTCTCTGAGGTCCCGAGTTCAATTCCCACCACTGCAAAAATGGGAGAAGGATCTGGCAATCCACTCCCAAGGCAATCCCAAAACAGTCAGCCATTGAAAACCCTGTGAGAGTCGCTATGAGTCAGATACCGACTCGACGGCACTTAACAACAACAACAACTTAGGTACCTATTTACTTATTGCTCACTATTCTCCACTATGAACAATACCACACTCCCTTACCAGCACATTCTAAAATGAACCTTCATTTCTAGAAATTTTAATTACAGCAATGAAATGAGCAAAATGAATCTAGTAGTGATGGATATTCAAAATAAGAAGACACTGGAATTAGGGGTGTAGCTTAGTGACAGAGTATGCATTTACCACATGTGAGACTCTCCAATCTGCACACACACACACACACACACACACACACACACACACACACCACTAAAGTAATTAGTCACAGTTTTAAAACAATACAGACATTAAAAAATTGTAAAACCTTTTACAAAAATAAACCCAGGATGCATCTGAATCACTGAGGGGTGATGGCCAAAGCTATAGTTTCCCAGGCTCCTTTTCAGTCTCACTGACTGGAAATATCTGTGGAAATTGCATCTGAGTCTGCATGTTTAATAAGCGCCATACATTGACCATTGATAATCACTGCTCTATGGCTTTCTTTCTCCCTCCTCACACTAGGTATATGCTCATCTGATCACTTTCAATGAAAATTGAGTTACTGCCAAACTGCTAATCCTAACTTCCAGGAGAATTTGTTTTGCCTTGTTTAGTTTTAGACAGGGCCTCACTAAGTTACATAGCTGTCTCTGCCTTGAATTAACAATCCCCCTGCTTTCATCTTCCAGGTTGCTGGGATTATAGGCACGTACCCTGGTGCCCACCTAGAAGTCTTAACTGAGTGTAGGTAATCTTTAATTCCAGTGGAATGGGATTCTGTGCTTTCAATAATAAATTATAACAAGTGATCCTGGCTCTTGGTCTAGGCTTACAATGTGTGCATCAAGTGCATTTCCACCTTATTTACAAGTTCCAGTACTTCATCAGGCCACTTCCTCCGCAATGAACATTTGCTTTGTCTCTGACCACAACTTCCTCTACTGGTAACCTGGTCATTTGTTGCTTCATGTACTTGCTAAGAGTGAGATCCTATGTTAGTACTGCCAGTTTCTTTTGTGGGTAATTGTGCTAGATCTGAACAAAACTCACTATTCAGGACTCTGATACTCAATAGCAAAACTCCTAGTTGATAACAATCTGCAAATCTGAACTTTTCAGCATTGCTCCTCTTAGATTACCAAAGGATGTTTCTGCCACTTGTTGGAAAAATCTTCATATCCAACTTGCTTTGCCAGTTGCCAATCATTGCATGGGCTGTGACCAGAGATATATGTAATAATTGGACAGTGTCAGTATCTGTCAAATTGCGTGTCTTTTCACCACTGGTGGCTAAAAGAGCTCTCCAGCAACTTGCCACTTTAGTTGGAGAGCAAGGTCCTAGTCCTTTCTCACCATGATGAATTATGAGAAATGACAGTTTTTTCTAATTTAAAAATACGTATGTAGAATTATCCATGTAGGAAAAAAGTCATCCCTACCTCACACCAAACATAAAAATTATTTTCAGTTGGTTACAGTTTCACAAATAAAAGTTGAAACAGTAAGTAACTTAGAAGAAAACAGGGAAATGAGTGTTGGGGCTTTGGGGCCTTGTGGCAGGGGTTTCTTTTCAAAACAGAAAAATAGCAACAACAAACCCCACTAATCATAAAATAAAATAATGTACAATATTAAAATTAAGACTTTCTATTAATAAAAAGGTATCATTAAAAGAATGAAAAAGCAAACCACAAGTGGGAAAGATAATTATTGCAACATTCACATCAAAAATGACTTGTATCCAGAATATATAAACAATTCCTACAAACCAATAAATAAAAGGCAGACAACCTAATAGAAAAATGAGCTAAAGCCTTACACAGGCACTTCATAAGAAAATATTTCATACCAGTCATCTACACACACAAAACAAAATTTGTGTGAAATAAGCCAGGCAAGAAAAAGTACACATCTTAGGTTTCCATTTATTTAAAGTTCAAAAATAGGCAAAAGAAAGAAGACCAAGAGCAGTAGTTACCTTTGGTGACTGCAACAGAGATTTAGGGGGTATTTGGAGTGTTGATTATATTGTGTTTCTTTAACTGTGATTCCAGAGTGTTTAGTTTGTAGAAATTGAATTTTATATTCCAAACAAACATGTACACACAAACACACCTACACGCAAGCTATTTTAAATGCACTTTGCTTATAAATAAGCAAGACAGAATTCATTTTAAATTTATTAAAGGAGATATTCTGAAAATAATTTTATTTTAATGGTGCAGTCATCATCCTTCACAGCAATAGGTTATAAAAGTACTGTTCCATTTGCAAATAGGCCCTTTTGGCACTGAAATCCAATCCAATTAATTCAGAGTTTGGAGACATCAGCATTAGATACAACAAATTTGCTAAATGAAACAAATGTCAGCCATATTTGATTATTGTCGATTACTGGTCACTGTTTATTACTGTCAAGCAATAATTATGCAATATACAACTTCCCCGTATTTGAACTCTGACCAGGCCAAGATAAGAGATAGGAGCCTGGTAAAACTGAAACCAATGAATGATTAGATTTAATCAGCTTGATAAAAGGATTTTGCCACTGAGACATAGCCTTTGAGAAAAATAGAAGAAAAATTTTACCTTAGAACAAGAAGTCCCAGGAAATAGAAACAATCAGGTTTTATACTTGAAACACTTCCAACAAAGAGCAGGAAATTAGGCCTGTCCCAGGGTTTTTCTGAGACTTTATTTTGCCAGTGTTTTATGTACTGTGGCTGCTGAGCAACTTGTTTGCTGCTGATATTTCTCCTTAAGTGACATTTTATCATCAGTACCCTAAGATAGTCACCATTTTTCCCTAATTGTTGCTTGCATGCAAGAGGCAGAAAATGGCTCAGCATTTCTTGCTAGATTAGGTCAAAACCGACAGAAGAAACAGAGAAGATTGTGTTACTTATGCCCCTTATAATTCCCCTCTCTATCCAAGAAGATTATCATTCCTTAAAATTCTTTTGCTCCAAAAATGTAATTACAGTGGCAAAGGCATTTTGTTCCTATTTGGTTTTCAATGTTTTCCTACTTACTTGATCATTAGAGGGAAATTCAGAAGCAGTTCCACTAATCTTAATGTTATTTTTATTCCATTTCCTTAATTAGATGCAAATGCACCTGGTTCTTTTATTCCTTTTTTTTTTTTTTTCCCCTGCAGTACTAGGGGTTGAACCTAGGGCCTTGTGCTTACATGCTATACAAGTGCTGGAACAATGAGCTGCACCCTCATCCCATTTTTCTTACTTTTTGAGACAGGGTCCTGCTAAATTATGCAGACTGCCTCTGGTCTTGAACTTGCGATCCTCCTGCCACTGCCTCCCAAGCCGCTGGGATTACAGGCATGTGCCACTGTGCCTGGCTGGTTCTTTTATTCTTAAGGACTTTATTTTGTCATTCTTGTCACCTCTTCACCTTTCTTTTCATGTTATTGGTGACCTCGATGCTCAAAGTGAGATTTCTAAAATTCTGCAATTTGTTTTCATATCACAGGATGCTCTTATCATAAGATTGTTATTTACAAATAGATAGAGTAGTATTCATTCTGATTTACGTTTCTTTAAGAACCATCCCATAAGACTACTATTCATTATGCAGCCCCAATAGTCAGAGTTCTGACTTGTGGATCTCATCACCAAATCTTTTGAAAAGGGATTATAATGTAAACAAAGTCATCAAATACCTTCAGAATCTACAAAACAAATCAAAATTCCTTAACAGGAATTGCACAGTTCTCCTAATATAGCCCTAACCAACCATCTCACTCTATCTTTCCCACCTAGCCACCCATACTGCCTGGGTGATGTGGATGTTCACTCCTACTTTCCTTTAAACTGACCACCCTGGCCCTCACTGCTCTTGATATCCATTCTCTGTTGAAGTCCTATTTATCATATTAGATCCAGGTTTAACATCACCATCACCTTGAAATTGTCCCCAGTCCCATCCTCCTTTGCACTTTGTTGGATTCTACGGTAGGCAAACATGCTTGTGTTTAACTCTACCATGAGATTCTTAGTGATTTTTGTAGATGTAGCAAGTCTATTTCTCTGAGTAGATGCTCAATAAATATTTGAAGTGTAAAATCAGCTTTTTACTCTCAATAGGAGGGAGCTTAAAAGGCTAAGGTGCCCAATGGGAATAGGGGGTGGCAATGGATGCCAAGAACTAAAGAAGGTCAAAATTGCCTACCACACACATTTGCTTGGGAATTATTCCACTTTCTAAATACATTTTCCTTGTCCTTTCCACCATTTCGGATGACCACAAACAATGACAATAGCTGTGTTACAATTTACCCATGCAGCCAATTTGCCAGGCATTTTCAGTAAATGCAGCTTATCCTCCAGATTCCCTGATACAAGTTAAATAAATGCAAAGTCTTATTACCACATTTCCTACATATAACACCTACCCAGTCAAAGATAATGTTACCCATTGGGGTGGCTATGGTCAAATTCCTTTACTGTGATCTTCCTTTCTCATTATACTTGACATTTTTGAAACTGGGTTTTATTGCACTCTCTCAGGTTATGGAAGTGGTCTGGGGAAATGAGACTTAATAAAGATGTAGAAGCCACAGGGAGAAAAAGAAAAAGAAAGCAAGCTGGAAGGAAAGTGAAATTAAAATGTTATTTTGGTAAATGGCTGCTCTGGTAGAGACGGCAAACAATTGCAATGCAAGTTAATTACTGACCTGTCAGGAAAGCGTGACACGAAGGTTGTGCCACACATTACTGGAGCTACCACAGCCACAAGTCATTTCCACAGGGGAACAAACAGACTTTACTCCACCACAGATCAGCATAAGGTCTTTGCAGGAGATTGAAATGAATTTCTCTAAGAAATAATATTTGTCTATGGTGTTGTCATGAGCTTTTAGCAGACCTGAAGAAACAGCTCTTCCCACACATGCAGGGACAGGAATGGGATCATATTGCACAGAGTCTCCTGCATGTTTAGGCAGAAGGGACTGAAGCTCTTGGGGTTAGGGTAACCACACAGCTCATTTGCCACACAGTGAAAGCCCAGGTTAATTCCCATGGAATAGGAATTCTCTAGCAGTACTCTCAATGCTTGCTTCTGAGACAGTTTTCCTCACAAAAGCCTCAGTGGTAACTCATGTCATACAAGAGAGCTCTTCAATTTGGATTAAAAATTATCAAGCACCTAAAGAAATCTGAACATCAAAGGAGACTATTAGCCTATCAGATCACACTCCTAAATTCTAAGACAGTGAAAAATGTGTGTTTTTTTTTTTTTTTTTTGTAATGAGAAGAAAATGTAAAGATTATCCTGAACTGGAAATATTGCATTCTTTATATTTTTGAAAATAAAGTATATGAATCTTCAAGAATACTGTAATATTAGCCAGATGAGGTATGAAAGGCATACTTCTTTCTGCCTTTGACTTACTGTGAAATATCTATAGTCCATTGGCTCTGAGAAATACTGCCAAAGGTGAGTTACAGATTTTAAAATAAGAAACTTGTGGGCTATATACACAGGTATTAATTAGATTCCATGTTTGTTTTCTGTTTTTGCATACAAAAGCATTTATTAAGTGCTATTTTTCTGCCAAAAATTACAGGAATATTTATAAATGACTGAATAGAAAGACTTACTTGACATACACCTAAATGGCTACACTGTGATCATTTTATCTTCCTAATTTCTGCCAGCTTTTTTTTCTTTTTCTTTCTTTTTCTTTTTTTTTTCTTTTTTTCTTTTTTTTTTTTTTCTCAGTACTGGGGATTGAAGCCAGGGCTTCATGCCTGCTAGGCAAGTGCTCTACCACTGAGCTGCACCCCAGTCCCTTCTTTATTTCTTATTTTGAGACAGGGTCTCACTAAATTGCACAGGCTGCCTCTGGCCTCAAACTCATGATCCTCCTGTCTCTGCTTCCTGAGCTGCTGGGATTACAGGCATGTGCCATGGCACATGGCTCTATGAGGCTTTCTTTGAAATTAGCATTACCTTATTTTTCCATGCATAGATTCCACTTGACTCTGAGTCTGTAACTACACCAAAGATACTCAGCCATAGGCCCTTCGTGCTGTCCTACAATTACTTTGAACAGGCCATGGCAGCTTGGAAAACATTTCCAAATTCATGAGCCTCAGTCTGCTCCATTCAACAGTATGGAAGTTATATCAAAGGATCTGTTCAGTTCTTCCTAGCTCAAAAATTTTCTTCATACATGTTTGCTTTTAATGCTGCTGGTGTAAGAGAGATGTCAAAATTCTACTTCCAAACTCAAAAGGGCAAGCTGCTGGGCCTTCATGTAATTAACAGAGTGCAACAAATAATTGGCAGAGCAGCTATGAAATTTGTGATTAGATGAAATAGCATGTTCTCTCCTCTTTGGGTATTTGCAGTGAGTGGGGAAATCACATCCTGAACACCACTGAACCATGTATATTGAGCAGAGGCAAAGTTTGTTTGGCTCTTATGAAGTACGTTCTCATTACCGCTTCCTGTTTTTAAAACAGGATTGAAAGTGGAACTAGTGTAATATCACAAGCTATTCTTGCTCTTCTCTTAGTACACACAAAATCAGGAAGTCTAGAGAAGTAGTGAAGCTAGGGCAAAGTGATTTACATTTAAATTTCCAACTCAGAGAATTTTTTTCTCTTTTTTTGGGGGGTGGAGGAGCATTTTGTATAATCAGTGGATATCTCATACATGCACAAAATTAACTAGTTCTTCAGTGTTTTCATTAGTCAGTCACCAGTACTCTGAGCGCCTCCTATAAGAACGTAAGTGCATAAAGCATCAAAGTTTTAAAAATAATACTTATTAAACAATGATAATGATGAGTGGGTGGCATGTTCTAGGAAGAAAAAGTAAATACTATACAGACACATAGGTCAAATAGAACCTAAAGTCATTACAACTTGTAGTTAACAATATGCTTGATGTAATTAAATTACATAGAAATAAGTGTAAACAAATGTTATTGATTTTACAATTAATTATATCTAGAAAGCTAAGACTCAATGAGGAATGAACAACACCATGTGATTTAAAATCCCTGGAAATAATTTGGAAATAGTGCAGAAAGACTCACAATATCAGAGTTCTTTCCTTTTTGAGTATACCTTGAAACTGATGCAGATGTTCGTGGAAGCACAGCTACTCCTAGGTGCTCGGATCCAAGTCAAGATTGGCTGTGGAGTTTGAGTTTCTTTTGAATCAAGGTTGAGCAGCCTTCACAATGATATTTGAAATTTATTTCATAAACCCAGAAGTAAGACCACAGTGCCAGGGGAATCACATCACACAACCCCAGGAGGCATTTGCTAGAATGCAATGCTTAGGCATGAATGCCACCTCCTCTTGAAAATATTTATGGGCATAAAATGATAGACTGACCAATGATCTACTCCAAGGTGCAGACAGAGGAGTTTCCAGTTTGAAATTCAGGAAAATCTTTCCTTGAGATTTAAAGTGAAATCTGACTAATCTTTTACAGTGATGTGGTAATTAGCTTGTTTGGGATAATGGTCTCTAAGTGATTCTCTGAGATGATGGATGGTATTTATTTGCTTATTTATTCATTTATTTATTTATACATTACTTAGAGGTTGAACCCAGGACCTTGCACATACTTTGCAAGTGCTCGATCACTGGGCTGCACCTCCAGCCCATTTTTTAAATTTATATATTGAGACAGGGTCTTGCTAAATTATACAGGCTGCCTCTAGCATCCAACCTGTGATCCTTCTGCCTCTACCTCCTGAGTTGCTGGGTTTACAGGTGTGAACAACCACACTCTCCCTGATGATGGATGTTTTTAAAGGATATAGGTAAAGAATAACATATAGTGGGAATTTCAGAAATTTTACTTCTGTCCATGAGATGATGACCAAGAGAATGAGGCAGTAGGGGTTTGTCAGCCAAATTATGAAAAAGATCATAGTGTACCTGGTAGAGAAGAAAAGTGTTAGGATGTAGGCAAGGGTGAAATGAGAGGTTGGAAGAGAGTGAAAAAGGACTCTAAGTGAGATCCAATGCAGCATGCAAAGTAGAATCCTGAAACAGCACTATTTATTTAGCATGAGAGGCTCTTAACAGGATGAATGCAAATACATTGTCTTTGAACTAACAAGTACAGTAGTTGTAAATACCAGAGCCACTAATACAGCTTTCGTGCCAGTCCAGTCACATCTGTACAAAAGAAGCTGAATAAAGAGGAGAAGCAGAGTGCAGTGAGTTACCAACAAAATTTGAGCATGCAGTCAGGTAGAAAAGGAAGTAATGGCTAGGGGAAAGAAAGAATGAGGAGATTAAGAGAAATGACATGGAGCCTGTGGTAAGAAGAAAGACTGGCCTGACAGAATGCTCTGAAGAAGGAAAATCTTGAAGATATTTTCTGTAGCCTGTCCCCAAGAAAGCAGAGTTGGGAAAGCCAGATAAAAGGCTTTGTAAGTAATCCTGCATTTTGACAGTAGCACACCACTAGGCAAATTATGGGTTGTCTGTAAAATTGATACAAAAATGCAAATTTTTATTTGACACTGAAACTTGTGCAGATGTGGAGGAAGCAACAGGTCCTATAAATGGCACATGCTGGGGCTGTGTAGTACAGTGTATGCAAATGTGTAAACCCGATGGCTAAACGCTCTTGGTTAGAGCTCAGTGTCTTTAGCCTGAGTTCCCCTAGTAATATTGTAAACACACAACACTTAGAGCTGAATCTATTAAGTAATATTGAAGATCCAGCCTTGAATACATTCAGAGGGGAATCTACTTTATCTAGAAAAAATATTTTTCTAGAAAAAGATAAAATTTCCTTTTTTAGTCAAATTTTATTTCATACTCAGTGAAAGAGATCTTTTGTGCTCAGTTAGATAATTTTTATAACACATTATTCATGTAGGCACATAAAAAGTGAAATCAAGACCAAAATAAATTATTTAAGGAAATCCCATCAACAATTTTTGTATAAAGAACTCTGTATTGAAATATGACAAATTGCAAATATTTAAGATATACAATTTGTTCATTTTTAATATACATATGTGCTTGTGAAACCATAACTTCCATCAACATAACAAACATATACATCACCCCTAATGTCTCCTAGTATTTAAATTAATCCATTCTTGCCTCCACCTTCTCCCAAAGCAGTCACCATTCAGCTTTCTGTCACATGTAAAAGATTATACTTTCAGAACATTATATAAGTAAAATCATAGTCTAATAAATGTTCTTTTTTTTTTTTTCTTGATACAGGGTCTCTCTATGTAGCCCAGAAAGGCCTCAAACTCATAGTCCTCCTGCCTCTTCCTCCTGACTGCCAAATTTACAGCTGTGTGCCACTATAACTTTGTAGTATTCTTCCTCGTTCTTATTTTCCTTTGGACTGGCTTCATTCACTCAGCAGAATGAGCTTGCAGTTTTCCATATGGTTGTATGCATTGACTAGTCTGTTCCTCCTTACTGTTTTTTGTTTTCATTGTTTAGATAAACTAGAATTTGTTCCTCTGTATCACCTTCTTGGAATAAAGTACATGACTCTCTACCACTTTCTGCCAGATTTATTGGGAAAATTATCAGTCTGTTGATCCTCACTTCTCCTCTATACAAATGTGTCTTGAATGTCTATGTAATCAGAGTTTTGTAAGGGTTAAGCCATTGCACACATTACTTAGTACATAGTAGATAAGAAATATTAACTTATGTCTAAGTTGTTATTCAGTGGCCTAACGGGTATTAAACATGAAGTAACACTTTATCTCCTATTAAAATACTTTCTTTTCTACTCACTTTCGTGCACATCTAGCCTGATCAATTTACTGATTCTAGGCCCAATGTCATCCAATAAACCTAGGGGTATCAATACTGTCTGCTTTGTAAAATAGGATTGTTCTTTTGGGTCACAATGGGTCCTATAACTGACAAGTGTTGTACCTGGGTGTCCAGTGCCTGGTATGCAAAGTCTGTATAAGTAAGTCTTGGAGGCAACAATGAGGTTAGAAGGAAGTCTACTTCTTGCAATTCAGAAGCTTTGTTTTTTATTGCAAATATTCTGTTTTAATGAGATGATATGCTCACTTGAGGGACTTTCGGAGAGCGTGGTTGAAGAAGATCAGGGATGTGAGGAAGCAGCTTATGTTTTTCTGATGCTGCCACAGTTTAGTTCTCTTTCTTTTCTTTTTCCAAATCATTTTTCCTCACTGCTGCTCCTTTCAAGTGCACCCACTGTGTATTTTCTTCCCTAAATCATATAATAAATATGGAATATGAAGAAATAAATGTTGGTTTTCTTTTTCTTCGTATTCTTTGTAAATATTACATGCAGGTAAGCTAACAAATCTAGTTCAGTAAGCAGGTGTCAGTGGACAAAGGATTTCTAATTTCCTACCATGGATATTGCAGGTAGATGTGGGGGCCATGGAACCTGTTTTTCTTTGCTCTGACATCACCTCTACTTCCTTAAATTTGGTCTGATTCATATAGCTTTTGGTTCAGCAAAAGACAGTGTTGATGGTAATGAGTGGAAGTAGAATGAGCAATAATAGATCAGTGAAGCTGTGAATGAAAAGTGCAAATATCCTAATGGTGATTACTTGGCACCATCATTCCTATATAAAGAAGACTGTAAAATATAGCTTTTAGAAGTTTCTTAATAGAATTAGGAATTACACAGACTACAGTTGTGCTGCCTGCAGCCTTACTAATGTGGCGCCCTATCCAGTCAGATCCTGGAAACTATTCAGGGTCAGGCCTGGTTAGTACTTGGATGAGAGACTGCCTGGGAACACCAGGTGCTGTAGGCTTGGATGAAGGACCCAGTAGCCCATTGTCTAAAAACAATCAGCCATTGAAAATCCTATGAATTGCAGAGAAGCGCTGATAGTAGTGTTTCACCTGTTGTTGTACATAGGCTAGCTATGAGTAGGACACCAACTTGATGGCACTTAACAACAACAACAACAACACAGTTGTGCTGCCTGCAAACTTCTGAAATCCTCTGCCATGTATATTGCTATCAACCTAGAGAGGCCCCAATTGATAAAATAGCAACAAAGGAATATCTTATTTATTTCTCAGAGAGGTAAAGACTCTTTGATTTTAATACCCTAATGATTAATACTTGGGAGAAGGATGTGACAGTCTACTTCCTGCTCTCCCCACCAAAAAAAAAAAAAATCCCCAAACAATCAACCATTGAAAACCCTATGGGGGTTGCTTTGAGTTGGACCTGACTCCAGGGCACCTGACAACAAACTACGATGGCAAATAGGGACATGTACCTACCAGGAGTTTTTCATGGAAAAAGTGTATATTTAGAATAATATAATGCTTTTATATTTTATCAGGATAACATTGTAATATGCAGAAATCTACAAATTCTGATACCTCTGTGGAGACACCGAATTCCACCCACCGAGGCACGGGAGCTGTGCAAATGAGAATCAAAAATGCCAACAGCCACCATGACAGGCTGAGCCAAACTAAATCCATGATCCTCACCGATGTTGGGAAGGTCACTGAACCTGTAAGTCAAATACTCCAAATAACCCCAATTCCCTTGTTATACAGAGTTTTGTTTAAAAAAGGAGAAAAGCTAATTAGCTTTGTTCTATTGGTTTTCCTCATGTGCATGAGGAAACCGTTTTTGTGATACATTTTATCTTGCCTACTTATAGTTATAATAATATCCCCTGTTGAAAGAGAAGATCTGGTTCTAATCCAGAGTGATAAAGTGGATTTGGAGCTAGGCTGAAGAGCACCTTTGACTCATTTTAAGGGCCTCTACTATCATGCTTCAGTGTCATAAAAATAATGAGGTTGTGCTAGCATGTGGTGTTTGTACTTCCAAATACAGTACATCACTTTGAAAAGCCAGAGGCTAAAATTAGCTAAGAATGAACTGAGAAAAAAAAAATCTTTAAAAGAATGTGAAAATCTCTTCCTTAAAATCTCCCAATGATTTGGATAGTGGAAATTACGATTTGATTTAGAATGGGCTTAACTGACTGAAATGGTGTGGCTATTTAAGGTTTGGAGAGGAAGCCATTTTGTCTCGATAATATGGCATTAGGAAGATTTGAAATAAAATAGTTAGAGATGAACTCTACTGCCAATTGTGTCCCTGGCCCTGCACGCATCCTGAGCCACTAAACCCACTGATTGTGATGAGTCTCCTCTGGTTAATTTTCTTCCATAATGGTGGTAACTTGCAGCTGAGGCCATAGGATGTTACAAAATTATTTATGCAATGTTAGCCACTCTTTTGGACCCCAGATCTATTTTGTTTCTCACAGTGAGAGCAAGAGCGAGAAATAGGTTAGCTGGGGACAGGCTGTGAGTCCCAGTCACTCTGCAGAAACATGTGAGCTATTAATTGAGCATTCTGTTAATATCGTAGGGCCCTATGAAATATTCAGCTCCCTAACTGAGTTATTAAATGAGATAAACTTGCTGAGTAGCATGTTACCGATTATATTTATTTCCCATTTTTCACTGGAATTTCAAGCACAAAACAAAACTGCAGTGGTCTCAGGAGCTTGAGAAACATGAATCTAATCATTCTTTCCTCAGGTGTTGTAAACAAATTTAGCATGAGGAGGCCAGCTATATTGGGGGAGATTATACCGGGAAAAATATGTCCTTAGATAAGGTAACTAATGAGAAAAGCACTTTCCTTTATTTAATTTCTCCTTCAAAACTACTGTCTGCTGGGAGGCACAACACTGTTAGCTGGCTTTACCTTTAAAACAGTTAACATGTTCCTTAACTATGAACTTGAGAGATTGGTTAGAGTAAATTATCGGAATCTCTATATGTATTATCAGCAAGAACTGCACCTTTGAAAAAGTTTAAAAGTTAAGTATATTTAATGATGCCTAACATATTTTATTGGCTGTGTTTAACAAAAGGCACTATGCCGCAGTTGTTTTTGACAAGCATGAAAACATCACAGCATGAGACTGCAAAAGGAATTATGGAGAGAAATTACAAGTGATCCATCTCTCAATGAATTATCCACCTCAATAGCCTGCAGAACTCAGCTACCAATTAACACCTACTTTATTACATGTTGGGATGTACTTAATAACTTTCATGTGTTTATGCACTATTACCTTGACTGATGCCTCTTGTACAATTAGGCATAATTGGCATATCAATATGCAAAAGTTAAAAGGATTAACCCTCTTAAAACTAATGAGCATTTCTGTATCCAGCTGCTAAATGAGACAAAATTAGCATTTTTCACTTTTGGGCAGGATTTTATCATGCAGTTTCTCATTGTTGATATTACCTTGTTACATAACTTTAGTTTGGGGGGTTGTATGCTGGACTGCTAGAGAATAAGAGTTTTCCAAAGTTAAATTAGCTATAATTATCCCGGCTTTTGTTTCTGCATTCTTAGCCTGGGCAATATGTATTCCTCGATAAGGAACAAAAATAAGTTACTTTTGGTTATGTGTGCTCAGTGCATAATTATATAAAAGGGGTATTTTAGTGAGGATATGTCATTTCACCAAGAAAACTTGGCTCAGAGATACTGTATTGAAAGCTTGCCATGGCACTAATTTTCTTTCTGTCTCAGTTCTTTTCATCTCTTTTTTCCATGCACAATTTTCTGACTAGATACTGACAGAATGTAAAGTATTTTGGCATATTTATTCAAACAAGCCTGTTAGTTATCTGCTCAAGCTAAACTAAGCACTTGATTTTTCAGAAGTTGGGTGATGGGATAAGGTCAAGGAGGAGATTTTGAATTTAGGAGAAGTGGGAAAAGATGTATTTTAAAAATGTGTACACATGTTCACATGCAGCACAGTTTGTTGTAACAGAGATATATGCATGTAATTTCTACAGAAAAAGTTGGGCACGTAGAGACCACGCATATGTTATGCATCCTATTTAATAAAAATATCTAGTATATAATACTTATTTAATGAAAACCATGCAAACCTCATATGGATTTATTGGGCTATATAACAACAGAAAAATCAGAAGAATACATTTATAGTGATTTAATTTCTCACAAAACTTATTTTAAATGTTCTGGGGCAAATCAATTATGTAATTTTGTCATTAATTCATAAATTCTTCTTTTATATTTTGTTCAATTAAAATATTTTAAATGACTCTTCTTGGAACATTGTACAAAATTCTCCTGTGTATGTCATAAGAGCCTCTACGTATCTTAAAGAACATTTCAAAATGCCATTATAAAGAAGCTACTCACCACTAAGCTATACAAATAGAGGTGAATTTATTTGTTTATTGAGTGATTTTGATGACCTAAATGTTGCAGGGAAGCATTTCAGTCAAACAGGTATCAGGGCTCCATTAGCATTTTATTCATAGTGTCCATCATTTTCTGTAAACACCAAAGAATCATTTTTAAAATGTTTTTATTGGTAATTTTTAATGTAAAACTTAATGGGTTTCATTATGACATTTCCATACATACATTTCATCTTACATTGCTCACATTAAATTCCCCCTTACCCTCTCATGCCCCTCCTGCCCCACTCCCTCCCTCCCTACCAATGGTCTCCTTTCTACTTGCATGTCCCAAAGAATCATTTTTATTTGGTTAATAAAATGGATCCCTTTTCAAAATTCAAAGAGCTTGCTTTGGTACTTGGGGAATGTTGAAGAGATGAGAAGTTTTGTGTAGAGGGATGTAGTTGGCAAGAAAATTATGTATCCAGAAAAGAGATCTAGAGTGCATCATTCCTGGGAAGGCAGCTCTCTGGTTTCACTGATCCTGGAGTGAGGCCTTTTAAAGGTAGAGGCATATTTACCACAATGTACTAAATAGAAAAGCAGACAGCTCAGTGTAGTAATTGGGACAAGTGAAGGGTGCCTATTTAAGGGCCAAAAAGGCTAATGTTCAATTCAGCAAATAGCTAATACAAAAGGTTTAACATGCTTTGATGTTATTTATAAGAGGGATGCTCCAGCCTATTAGATAGTTTAGGACAGATATTAATGAAGAGTTTAAGTAGTACAAATCAGGAAACTACAAACATAGGATCCATAGGCAGGAGCAATTTTGGCATTTAATGCTGGTATCTTGAACAGCAACAAGAGTGAATATTCACCATTTCTATCTTGCAAACCCACAGAAGGGCATTACTTCATTCATGGCCATCATGAACAGGAAAATATCTTTTTATTGGTGATCAGATAAAGACTTAGATTGAGCCATTCCTCCATATTAACATACAAGTCTCCTTTTACTTCCATTAACAGACTGTGTTTGTTCAGTTTTCTTTTTAATGTATTATCAGGAAAAAGAGGAAACAATTTTCTTTTGTTTCTTACTTCTGTGATTATAGGATACTTGCCAAAGTTGTGGCTAGCCAAAAAGGCAGACATAAAACTTGCTACTAAAAATATGTGCCTTCTGTTTAGCAGAGTTTTGAGAAATATTATGAGATGGTAGGGCTTGTCCATGTTTACTTCAAATCAAGCTTATAGTTAGGTTTGAGGCTTTGTTTGTATAAATTGTCCTGAAGTGGATCCTGATATTTAATTAAAATGACACTAAATCACATTGAATTGATAAGACTTGGCATCTCAAACAAAGGTAATTGCCCGTATTGGTTTTGTGCAAAAATAGCACTGCTTGGAAAATGTGCAGCCAACACAGACTGTCAACTCCATTTATAGATCAATATGTGAAAACCATTGATCAGGCAGGCATGTGTAACAGTAACACTTTGCATTTATTTGTTGTTTTTATACCACATTAAGGCTTACAGGATTATAGGCTTCCTAAATATTTTGACTTCCTCATAAATATATGATCTGTTGCATGTTAATTAAATGAGAGTCTGCAGCCATTTCGAAAATTGTTTTTAGTTTGATGATTTCCTTTTATTGCTGTGGATCGTATGATCTGAAAATGGATTAGTTTCTTACTGCATAAAGATTATTAAAGCTTATTTTAATGTGTCCTATTTAGTGTAAGATGTGACGGCCTTTTTTCTTTGAAAAATATAGATACAGACAATTATTTTCTCTTAGCAAGTGGCTGATCTTTTTTTTATTAACTGGGCATTCTCAGTATTCAGGGTAGAATCATTTGCTGACATATTTTTGCACACGCTGTAGATAACAGCTCTCCTTGATTTCCCCGATAGAATTTGTTTTCTTTTTTTGCTTTTTATCTATCTCTGTACTACAGGCATCTGATCAGACATTATGTAGAAAATAAACTGATCATCTCAATTAAAGTCTAGACACACACAAATGTAATTTAAATTCTATTTTTCTGATTTGAGAACAAGCATTATGAACTGTTCTTATACACTACATTCTGCAGTTAAATCTCTTATCTCATCAGGGTAAAGACAGTGTTTTGTTCCTAATCTTTATTGGACTATTGTAGATGACATTTGTAAGCCATTTTGGTTTATAAGGAAAAGCTGGAGGACAGTGGAGTGAGACTCTCCATAGATTCAAGACACTGATATGACTATGTAATAATGTGTCTTCCACTGCGATTTACTTTGCTACTGAGAGGTCAGTTCTGTTGAGAAATCTTTTTTATATATACATTTTTTATATATACATTAGATGTGCTGCTTTTAAGATAATACTTAGCTTTACATACAATTCTAAAATAATAAAATAAATAATAAGATTTCAGAAATAGCAAAAAAAGATAACAAACATAAAATTCAAAGTTACCTAAGGTAACTTGTCCAGCGTAGTTTGCAATCATGCAGTACAGCAGGTAAAAAAGTTTCTTAGCTAGAATTCTCACTTCTACGCAATATGATATCCCCAGGGGAGAAGATTCCAAATCCATTGCAGGTTTCTTTCCTTGTCCTTGCCACCTCATGGCATCTCATACTGTGAAAATCTCTTTCTCTATTTACCAAGCACAAATTGGACTTGCCAAAAGGTTCAGAAAGTTTACAACGACATTGTAGAGCCCACACTTCAAAGAATGAGCCAGGGCTCTTGAATTCATGTATGTGGCTGAGCTATTACCATTTTAACTTGAGCATAGCTAAATTTGTTTATAATCTCCTACTGATTGAACATGGCACTGAATGTACATGAGATATATTTTTTTAAAAGTTAGTCCTCTGATTACTAATTTGAATCCAAAACTCTAACCTTGTTAGCATCTGGACTTATTTCCATAATAACAACCCCTTCAGAACCTACAAAGTAATGAATAATTGACAACAAATGAAATGTTTTGATAGTTGTCGGCACAAAGCATGTTTAATGTTTTGTGTTGCTTCCTAGCTAATTATGTAGATGACACATTTGTCAGACCTTGACTGCCATTAGAAACGTGTTTCCAGAGGGGAGAAAAACAGGCTATTCATAGAGTAATTAACTAGAATGCTCAATGACCTGTGAGAGATTCAAATCGCTGCCAGTTCAGACATTGTTTTGTTACAGAGCAGAGGGGTAATTAAAATTCCAAATTACAGTCCTATGATGGAGCATTTGTTTGTTGACAGTATACTCTTACTCTAGTTTGTTAATTCTTTTTTAAATTGCTTCTAATCCATTTTATAGCTTTAGGAGTTCCGTCTTTGAATTTACTGACAACTAATATTATGGTAAATTGTACTTCAGTTGAGTACTGCATGCTTCACAGTTTCAAGGGAGCACAAGGTGGATGGAATAAATAGCTCCTTCCCGAAACTGACATATCGGGTACTGTCAATGGGAATGCCACTAACGTGGAACATCTTGTTAGATACTATGTTTCCAAATCTGCATTAGGATGAAATGTCCTAGTGGAAAGTACCGAGATAAAAGGGAAAATAAGGACCAACAACTGAAAATGGAGGAAGAAACCTAATCCCCCAACAAGAAATGATTAAGTGTTCTGGTACCCAGAAGGAGAGCAGAGTTAGAGCTGAGGGAGATTTGCCGGGTGGTGTTGAGACTGTGGGGTTGTGTTCCAGGCAGGGGACGCAACAGTGTGTAGGGAAGCTCACACTGGTCACTCAGAGTGGAGAGTTTTATAACAATCCCCCAATTTCAGGTCAATAACCAACTGTGGCATTAGATATCACTCAGGAGATTTTTCAAGGAAAATTAGAAGAGTATATAAATCTAGAGGATGAAACTAGCCTAAAAAATTTCAGCTCCATTGCAGCATTGATCTAGCTTGCTGAAAGTGAGAATATAGTTTTATTAAAAAGATCTGACAGAAGTCACACGGTGTTTGATGCAGCCGAGCTGACAGAGGCATCCACTGAGCACTGATTATCCTGAAGTCACTGTCAGCTAGGATTGATTTTCACTTTCTCCATTTATGTAACGGTTCCTGTAATACAGCTGACCCCGAATCACGTTACCTTGTCATTTCTCTGCATGGATCAAGAAGAGATGAGCTGAAAATAGCTAGGCACTGACCTTGAACTTGCCAGAAAAGTGAGAAGTGACAGTAGGGTTTTTCTGTAGTGCATGTACAAAGATTAAGGCACACTGTTTTCTGTTGAGTTCACTATGGTAGCACAAGGGGGCAGAGCAGTATTAGAGATTACAGGTAAAAGTGCTTCGGTACCAGAGCATGAAGACTGAAACGCTGAGAGCCAGAGGTCTAATTTTTACATCTTAGTGTAGACATAAAGGAGAATTACTGATGAATCAAAATTTCAGGTCCCATGATAATCATGATCAGTAATCTAAAATTGTACATTCTAATTAGAAGAGGTTACCTAATACTCTGAGTGGCAGCAACTATGCTTTTCCACTAAATTATTTGCAGTGGCTCTTATTTTATTCATATATTACTCTTCACCCTTAAAATAACTTTGAACCATAGTCAATATGATTAAGAGAGGTTTATGGCAGGCTTCCAAGGTGATATCTGTCATTTTAGGTACAATTGCACCAGGAGATGGGAACATTCTTTGCATACTTATTAATTATCAACATTCACAAATTAAAACTGCAAAGGATTATAAGGTGAAGTGCACCCTCAAATAGGTAAAATGCTAACCACAGAATGGCATGTATCATTTGATTCAGGACTGTCTACACCTTGTACATTTTCCAATTTTAATACTTGCCTCAATTTTCAAAAATCTCTTTTAATAGATCATCCCTACAAGTTTGATTAATCTAAAACACAGAATATTGAACACTGTCCTTTGCTTGTCATGCTTAGTTAAGCTAAATCCTCATTATTCTAAGGCTGAGTATTTCTTGTAAATGGCAAATACTGACTCAGTTATCTTTGAGGTAGTAAGTGGTTTATGTAATGGGATAATGACATCTTTGCATGTATGATAAGACAATAATATAGTAATAATATGGCATCTAGATCTTTTCTTGCATATAGTATATTCTGTGTATACATATAGCATATGTATGGGCACATATACTTTTATATCTACAGATATATGGTATATATACATATATCTAGATGTCCATATTTAGAAATATAAAGAGAGATATATTTGTGTACAATATATATTTGAACTTATTTGTACACTCCAGGAAAAATAACCACATGCATATGTTTGCAAGTTCAAATATCAAAGTTGCCTTAATAATCTCTTCTAGATTCAGCTCAGGATATACTGACATTGTTAAGATTTTAGAAATAAGTAGAGTTCTAACATAGTTCAAAAATGGATTAAACAGGAGACAATTCTATTGCCAAGAATGAGGCAAGAACTACTTAGAAGACCTGGCTCATCATAGAATTCTTTAATACCTAAATTTTCACCAGTGGTAGAAGAAAACCATAAGAACTCTAACCTCAAAGGTTGCGATATTGGGGGGAAGAATGTATGTTGGGAGGTGGCATTGGTGAATTTACAGCTATAAAACTTTTCTGTCTAAAATTGATGTCTTTGAAGGCAGTCCTGGACTATCGAATTCACTGAGAGCCGCATGATGACGTGCATCCCTGTGTCACAGTGTGTGGAAGACCTCAAGCGGCCCTCACCTAGATGACAGGAAACCCATGCCTAAATGGCTGATTACCCTCTATTTTTGAGGTCACCACAGACATGAAGATGCTGGCTGTTAAAACAATTCCTCAGAGTTTTAGGTTTTTTTTTTAATTTCTTTTTTCTTTTCTCCCCTTCAGTGTGCAAGGCTTTAATAAGGGACTTCAGTCCCTGATGTGTTCAGATTCAGTTTATTGTTACCATCTGTTTAATTACCCTCTCAGGTTTGTGTTGGGAAGCATGAAAGTATTTTATCCAGCCTTTGAATCCCTGTGTTCCTAAAGAGATGTGGGTAAAGTATGTGTCAGTTTTCAAAGAGCATATTAAAAACTGATAACCAGAACCATCTTCAAATTATAACATTGAAGGTAAATGCATTATTTTGCACATTAATGCATGTTGCAACTAATTAGCAAATGTGCAGCAATGTGGCACTGTCACCGTCATGACGCCATCTTCTTTACATGCAATATCATATGCTTCTCCTTTGAGGTGATGGATTTTTATGATTCCTATTCACTTCCAAGGCCCTGACAATAAGTTTATTGGGAAAAGAGATACGGGATTTGAGTTGTAACAGCATGTATGGTTGTCATATGCCATACAGGTTCAAAGATGTGCTAATGTTAAAGAGAAACCCTACACTCAAAAACAAGGAATTAATCTATTAGGAAAGATGAAAAATGAGAGGAAGTTCAGGATTATTTTACTCTTTCCTACCTCATTCTCCACCTCTTCTTCCTCATTATTATTATGTTGTAGGCTCTCTCTTTTTTTAATTCCAAATTCACTAGCATGATTTTTTTTTCCTGTTGGCTCCTATTGTCATCATTCTGTCTGGTGCATTTTTCTACTTGCAAAAGCTATTAAAAATTATACTGGCTGACATAGACTTCTCATCAGCTTATGTCCAAGCTATTCTACACATCCGTATTTGGGTAAAATGACATAAAATGAAACAAATCAAATTTGAGTGTATAAGTATCCAAAGGTCATACAGGAACTCCAAAAATCAGAAGGAAATGGATCAGTTGCCTTTACTGCCTAAATCAAACAAAGAAGCTAAATAGCTACACTGTTTCATTTTTATTTACCCATTAGAAGGTGATTTCAATAAGTAAGCATTTTTTCCTGAGATTCCAAAACGTTATTTTATGAAGATTTCATTTGGAAGTGTTCAGAAATGGAAGTTTTATGTAAGAGCCCTTCCACAGTTCCGTAAACGTAAATGATCAAAGTACTGTTCTCTTTCTATCTCTATATGAGGAAGCCAGTGCTGTGCTTGCCTTATGCTCTTACATTGTCTCTCTGGAGGAGACGAATAATGATGACACCAAACTTTCCTTCACTACTTTCAGACACCTGACCTGCTTTCTTCCCCACAGGGTAAACAAAAGCTACAGTCTTAGCATTTCCAATGAGAAGGGACATGTGTCTCCTTGCATTGAATTGTCTTAGATCATATCATGCAGCACAAAGTGACCCAATATAGGAAGACAGGAAAACAAAGTGACAGTTTTGTTTGCTCTAATATAAACTCTTACATCAAAACAAGGGGGAAAAACCTAGAGGCCCATTGCCAGATCACACAAATTAAATAGCCAGAGCTGATATTCTGTACTTGAAGAAAATATATTCAAGGCATATTCTCTAATCAGCAGTGAAAGGTAAATGACAAAATAAGCTTAGCTCAGGTTAGACAAACTGAGTGTAGCTACCACTGTTTTTAAAAGCCGTGAGAAAGTAAATCTGACTGATACTTGACAATACATCACATGCTGTGGTCTTACCTATTGATCACAGCCTGACAATGGGTAACCTTTCATGGCAACTTCCTCTTTTACCATGAATTATTGACAGCGTTAATGCCAATAACACATGATCAAATAGACAGGAAAGGAATTTACATTCCTGGATGTGCTATCCTTAACCTCTATGCTTTTAATTGAAAGAAAGAAGAAAAGAAAGAATCTCTTCTTTCTTGTTTGAAAATACTGAAGAATTAGTTCCTACTTTTACACAGATTAATAATATGACATTCTTATAATTTTCATCTACTACTGAAACATTGGATGCCATATATTTAGGGGAATGTTGTTGTTATTTCATGGTAGAGTGCTCTATTAGTTTATAGATCCTAAGAAACACTACTCCAATGATGTGTCCTGAGGTCTCTACATGAATTATTTTCTGTTTACTGAGTAGTCAAAATCTCAACCCATCCTTGTGTATCCCTGTAAAAGTCCCAAAAAGTGGAAAGTAGGAGAACAACTACTTCCATTCATACATTCATTTGTCCATTCATTAACTCATCCAACAGACCTGTGTTGGCATTTCTTTCTTTCTTTTTTTTATTGGACATTTTTAATGTACACCTTAATGTAATTCATTCTGACATGCTTTTATTGTGGCATTTACATACATGCATTTTGATGTACATTATTCATATAGGTTCCCCCTTACCCTCTTGTATGTGTTGGCATTTCTTATATGTCTTAGACTGCTTTGAAACCTGGGGACACAAAACAACAGGCTTCTCTGGCACCTCGGTGTTACCTTCAAATAATGGAGACTCCTAATGCTAGTTTAACCCAGATTCAGCCTGTTCATTTCCTAGACATGATCTTCGTCACTGCCACCACCACCTCCTCCTCTCAATACTAGTATTAGCATCATGTACTTGCATTTTGTCACACATATTATATGCAATGCTTAAAAACAGCCTGTGAAATGAAAGACCTTCCTTCTGCCTGTAGGATGTATTTGTGTGGGTTGTAAATCTCAAATGATGAGCTTTCTCTTTTTAAAGAAATTTGAAATTGTGAGTATGCCACCTGACTTTAACCTGCTTTAAGCTTTCTTTTGCACAATTTAACATATTTTCTATATTTTGTCTCCTGGGGAAACATAAGTGTTTTTATTTGGTTAAATTTATAATGCCTCTTTCATTAATTTTTTGTTCTTGTTCTTCTTCCTTAGCCTTTATTAAATTAATGATAAACTTAATTAAAGTTCAAATAATTCTTTTTATGAATACAATAAAACATTAATATGCTTACTTGATCTCTATGACTATTTTTGAAACATTTACTGATGGAGATCAAAGAACACAGACTTAGGTATGGATTGTGCCTCAACATCAACAAAACAAAAATCCTTACAACTGGGTCAGTATGCAACTTCATGATGAACAGAGAAAACATTGAAATTGTCCAAGACTTTGCTTTACTTGGTTCTACAACCAACATCCATGAAACCAGCAGTCAACAAATAAAAAGACACATTGCACTGGGAAACGATGTTGCAAAAGACCTTTTTAAAGTGTGGAAAAGTAAAGATGTCACGTTGAAGATGAAGGTGTGTTTGAGTCATGTCGTAGTATTTTCAGTTACATCATACGCTTGTGAAAGCTGGACGTTGAACAAAGGAGACAGGAGAAGAATTGACACTTTTGAATTATGGTACTGCAGATGAATATTGATTATACCATGGACTACCAAAAGAAAAAAAAAGAACAGATTCATCCTAGAAAATTGCAACCAGTATGCTCCTTGAAGGCAAGAATGGTTAGGCTGTGTCTTATCCATTTTGGACATGTTATCCAAAGGGATCAATCTCTGCACAAGGACATCATGTTTCCAAGACTGGCAGGTCAATGAAAAGAAGTAAGACCCTCCACTAGATGGACTGGTGTAGCGGTTGCAACAATGAGCTTAAACATAAAAAAGATTGTGTGCTTAGCACAGTGTCAGGGAGTGTTTTGTTCATTATGACTCAGACCAGACTTGATAGCACCTAACAACAACAATAACTGTTTTTTATTTCAGTATGAGAAGTGAATACAGACCTACTTTACATATTTATAGAGTGTTCAAAAATTTCATCAAGTCCTTACCTTTTAAAGTTTTTACTTTGATCTTTGCTTTGGAATCTGGTTGAACATTATCCAACAGCTACTCATGTCTATAGAATTTTGTTGGATTTATTGTGGCTTGTACCTGATCTAATTTATAAATCTATCAAAGTAGCTCCTAACATTAATGTTATTCTTATCTATCTAAGAAAAGCATGCCACCATCGCTCTTAAAACATGTTTCTCATCATCATATTGATGTGTCCTTACACTAGAACAGAGGCAACAACATTAGCCATGAAGGAAAGCTTGGAGTACAGACGTTTGGTATAATGAAGCACCTTGAGATTTATTCCATCCAGGAAATAATAAAAATAAAACATAGGGAAAAACTCTTTTGTAGAATAAGTAATTCAAATTGTTTGGACATACTAGGCCAAAAATATAGTAATAGCTAGCGTATAATCCCAGCTACTTAGGAAGAGGAGGCCAGAAGCAGCCTGAGAAACTTAGTGAGAACATTTCTCCAAATAAAAAATATTTTAAAAAGAGGGCCTTGGAGGAAGCTCAGTGGTAGAGCTCTTGCTTAGCTTTCATGAAGCCCTGTGTTCAACCTCCCAGTTCTGGGGGAAAAAAAATCTGTGAAGTTAACTAGTCGGTTATCAACTCTGCTGAAGGCAAGGTGCTTTTTAGATCTTTATGATTATGCAATCATGCACAAAATAGGTGCTGTTGAGACCTCATAATTCCTCGTGTCTGAAATGTGGACTTTTACACAGCAGTGTTGTTATGAGAATGGACACGGAAACTAGGATTAAATTCAGGATTCATCAAAAATATTTCTCACTTTTTGGTTATAGATCTGCCTTCTATGTCTGCTCTAACCCCAAGTCTCCCATCTTCTGCCTGTTTAGTTGAAACCATTCTTGAATGATCCATGCTTCCCAAGATCACTAAAATATACCTATAAATCTGGAAACTTCCTTAAATCTAAGCTTCATAGAACTGTTTAAGTCTTTTCCCTATAAAGGCCAGTATGGACTTCATGTCTACTATTCACATTCTATTTTGAGGCTAATGCATCGAAAGTAGGGGTTATAAACATGTTCCTGCTCCAGGAACCCAATTTTTCCAACAATTTGTTGTTGTTGTTGTTGTTGTTGTTGTTGTTGTTAAGCTGAAATGGCATTTTAAAATTTTTGAACATGAAAACCTTTGTTGGATATATGGTGTCTTCCTGCATGTTAAGTTACCTAGCTGGCCCCAAAGACATTTGAATTGATAATCTTAAAGCCATTCATTGACTGACTATTCACAGGTGAGAGTATAATTTGGCAAGTAAGAAAATGACAATTGTTAGTTACAAATTTGGAATTTCAGACGATGACAGTTGTTAGTCATAAATTTGGAAATGTAGTCTCTACCACATTTCACTGATAGTGTAAAAACAGTCTTTCTTATATAGCTAAAGACAAATTTTCTTATTCAGATTTTTTCATTTGGGTTTGATTTCAATTTTAGACTCTTACATTATTATAAATTAACAAACATCTTGTTGCTTTTCAGACTACCCTAAAAATAACTCTCATTATCCATGGAAACGGTTTTGTTTTCTAAGTTATAAATATTTTGTTTAGTCTGGGTTATCTATGATTTGACTTTTATGAGTTTTATAAAATAGTTAGGAAAACCTAGTAAGAATCTACTTTATATTTAAGTGAAGCAATGCACTTCTCCACTTTATCAGAAAGTATCACACTGGCCTTTTAAAAATGCATAATGATGCTAACAATTCACAATATTATACAAAAATTAAGTCAACTTAGATTTGACTAGTCATCTAATTACTTTTCATTTACTTTATGTTTTTACTAACAAAACTTAATTTGAAGATTTCTAGATATTTTAGTATTTTTATTTCCTTTTCCAATGACATGTAACATCCCTTAAGGAATGCAAACACACAAAAAAATGAACTCTACTAATACAGTCTCAACTTAGCTCCTCATAACAAAAATTCATTTTTCCAGAGCATCTGTTTTACCCAATAGAAATCTTTATGGAGACAGAATGATAGGGTCACACAAGGAAGAAAATGCTACACAAGAACAAAGATCAAACACCTCACACAATCTTGAAACTTCCAACTGCCAGGCTGAATCTGACCTACAGATGGATTTTATTTGGCCTATATCATGTTTTTTTCTCTTTTCTTTAGTTGAACTGACATTTGAACATTGTATATTTTCATATGAAAATTTATATTTGTGACAGCTTTTAAAAAGTCAGAAATTCTGATGTCACAAGGTTGGGTCCCCAAACAGTAGGCATTAACCCACCAAACCTAAGTAGCTATTGCCCCATCTAGATGGAAAAGTGCCCATGAGCTCACAATGTTTTACCAAGCCCACTCTAGGTGTTGTATCCTAGTGGACATTTGAGTTTGTAATGCTGGCTTGGACATATCTATTTCAGCTTCTGCATGCCCACAAAGGGCCTTAAAAAAACTGGGCTGTCATTCAGATAATTCAAGACACACGTCTCCCTTGAGTATGACTTATCCAAGTTGCTGCTCCTAGGTGGGAATAAGCTTTTAAAAGCAGAAGAAACATTTCCTTAATATATTAATCATTTACATAAATGAAAATTTTGGAAACTTTATACTTTGCTAATTCCAAGAGACAATAATTAGTGTGCCTGTGGCACACAAATCTCCAAGCACAAATCAAAGATTTGGTCAGGGGAAAGAGTGACAATCCACTGTCCTTGGAGTGGCCCCTGTAGATTCAATCAGACTGTCAGTGGCCAGTGTCATAAAGAGAGAGTAATGCCTTTGCTTGTTAGTTATGTGTATGGTACACAGTCTGTATTTTGATCAGTAACATTACACTCTAATCAGGATTTGAATTATTTCTAGGGAATGTAAATCATGCCCTGAAGTGAATCTGCGTGAGGGTTATCATCAAAGTGCTTTGACCTTCCATAGCAGTAAATAGGAATTTAGTGTTTATGAACTTGAGCTAGTGTTGGACAGACCTGGAAACAAACTCTGGCTCCACCTTTTGCTTACTATGTTATTTGAGCAAGTGCTTTGATGATTTTGGGCCTTTCTACCCACACTTGAAGAGTAAATATAAAATTATCCCTTACCTACAGAGTAATAAAGGTTAAAAGAGTTAATGTATTTAAAATTCTAAGTATAGCTGAATAGGTGTTATTCAATAATTATAGAAAATTATTGGGGCTGGGATTTAGCTTGGTTGGTAGACTGCTTCTCTGATCTCTCTGAGGCCCTGGGTTCGATCTCTGGCACTGCCAAAATGAGAGAAGGACCTGGCAATCCACTCCTGAAACAATCAGCCACTGAAAACCTTATGAGTAGCAGAGTAATATTGACATAGTGCTAGGCATGGCACAGTGTCGAGGAGTGCTTCCTTCTGTTGTATATAAGGTCACTATGTGTCAAACCAACTCAATAGCACCTAACAACAACAGCATAGAAAATTATTATTATACCCATTTGTTTAGGTTCATTTTACCAGGACAGGCTCTGTACCTTGGATAGGCTCTGTGTGCCTCTCTGCCATTTGATCATCATCTTTCAACAAGTGGGCTTCCAATATCTACCTATATTCTAAATCATTCTTTTTCATACCATTTTGAGTTTGTACTCCATCTGTTCATGACTTTACCTTCTGATTCTTGGAAAAGTCTTCAAGAAGTGCTAATCTTCCAACAATGTCTACTGGTTTCCATCTATTGCTATGACTTGCAGTTAGCTCTTACATTACACTAATACAAATGTTTACTATTTTGGGACATCCATTATACACTTGACACAGTGTAAAGAGTTTGAAGATTTTATTAGCCCCATATCCCCAAATAAATGATAGAACTGAGATGAAAGTCCAAGGATGGATGGCACCAGAAAAGTCCAAGCTTGTGCATTTTGAACTACACTGTATTATAGCCTGTAACTCCAGAGACCCTACTTTGTTATAGTCCCTTGTAGGGACATTCCATTATGCTCAAGTGGCCCAGAGAATGAATGGGAATCAAATATATGTTCTCTTTGTTGCCTGTTAGAATTCTACTCAACTTTAAAGAAAAAATCAAAACTCAACCTCCCACTCAAAATTTTCTGATTGCCCTTCTCTTGTCAGAACCCCTACAGCAAATATTCATTTGTTAATTATGTAATTATGCATTGTGGGCCATTTCAGTATACTTCTTTGGGTTTTACTTTGAAAACTTACTAACTTTGATTACTGTTATTCAACTTTTTATATTTTTATATTCTAAATCCCCTCTTCAAGTGAAAACAAAGTCAGAAATTACACATGACCTCAAAAGAACCTTGCTGAAAATGGAATTTAATATTATTTTAATGTAAAACATTTGAAAAGCTTAAACTATTATGTGGTTGTTGTTGTTCTTAGGTGCCATTAAGTATGGCCTGACTCATAGCAATCCTCATAAGGTTTTCAATGACTGATTGTTTTGGGATTGCTTTGGAAGTGAATTTCCACATCCTTCTCCTATTTTTGTGGTGATGGGGATCAGACCCAGGGCCACAAGGACTGCAGAGTAGTACTCTATCAACTGAGATAAACCCCAGATTATGCAGCTGGTAACATCTAATTAATAACATCTCTTTCAATTTTTGAACAAAAGATCCTTGACAACGCAGAGGAGGTAGAAACAATGAGAAGAGTAGCAAAGCCTTAGATTCTAGGGATATCTCTTTACCACATGGGAGAAGAAAATGAATTAAGGAGGAAAAAAATAACAATAATTCATCAGTGCTTCAACTACTGAATAGTGAAGTCATTATAGAGTGAAATGAGACCAAAATGGGTAGCTCATGTTTTTCTGCTTCTCTTGCGGTTCAAGGATTATAATGTGTGACCCAACTAAAAAATGAAGCAAACGTTCTTGTACAGCACAGGTGTTGTTTTTTGAAACATCCAGAACTCTGTTGCTCTTCATCTTTCCTCCACCTTTTTATATCCATGCAGAGACAGGAACCCTCAGAAAACAGCATGATAGGTATAATAGGAGACTGGCAGTGGAACAGGCATCCAGAGAATTATAGTAACAGTGAAGATATTGCTAAGGATGGAATTGGAGTGAACATCAGTAAATGGGAAGATTGAGGGTTTAATTTTTTTATTTACCTAATTAGGCAAATATTACTGGAGAATCAGGAGGGGAAAGTTGGAGATGATCCCACTTGTACCTAGTGAAACTATAGTATGTGGTATTGTTGACTGAAGTTTAAGAAAGATTGGTGCTTATCAAACTGCCTCAAGCTGTACCTAACTTCAAGAAGGTAACTCAGCCACCCATCTGGATGTAAATTCAGTTCCATAAATGGTCACATGGGCTTTTGTAACCATGAAAGTTTGCATTTTGAGCCACTCCATGTAGTAAAAAAAATGAACAGTGACTTAGTTTATTTGTGTGTATGTGTTGTGGTGTCATGTATGTGTGTGTGTGTGTGTGTGTGCGCGCACACGTGCACGCATGCATGTGTATCAGTAATCCAGAGTGGATAACTTCCATTGCAATAGTTTGCTGAAAATTACAAAAGACACAGGCTTCTCTCATTTTCTTCATCATCTGTAAAATGCAGCTTGTTTCCAATTGCTTCCCTTCCCATGGCCAGCAGATGGCTGCTTTACCTTTAGTATTTCAGTTGAATTTCAAGCAGGAAAGAAGCAAAGGGCAAAATGCATGTTAAACTGAACCTGCCTTCCTTTAAAAAGCTTCTAAGGAAAGCCTAGTGATCTTTACTTACATCTTATCATTCAAAGCTATATTACACATTCACATTTGGCTTCAAGGAAAATTGGGAAATGTACTGGTAATTTTTAATCAGGACACCTCACTGCTATAAACAAAATAATATTAACTAGAGATGGGGCTGATATAAAGTCAGAGATAAACAATGGAGTGAATTAAGAGTGAAGTAGGGATAAGAGCAATCCTTAGATCATACAGAGATTTGTGGCCTACTGTAAAGAGTTTGTTGTTGTTGTTGTTAGGTGCTGTTGAGTTGGGTCTGATTCACAGTGACCCTATGTATAGCAGAATGAAACACTCCCCAATTATTTGTCAGACACAAGATCTTATTTATGTTTAAGTCCATTGTTGCAGACACTGTGTCAATACATCTACTTGAGGGTTTTTCTTTTTTGTTGTTGTTGACCTGCCACTCTCCCAAACATGATGTCCTTCTCCAGGGATTGATACCTCCTGACTACATGTCCAAAATACGTAAGATGCAGCCTAGCCATCCTTGCTTGAAGGAGCACTCTGGTTGCCCTTCTAGAAGAGATATGTTGGTTCTTTTGGCATTCCATGGTATATTTAGTATTTGTCTCTAGCACCATAATTCAAAAGCATCAATTCTTCTCCTGTCTCCCTTTTTTAATGTCCAGCTTTCACAACCATATGATGTGACTGAAAATACCATGGCATGATCCAGGTGTCTTCAATGTGACATCTTTACTTTTCAATACTTTAAAGAGATCTTTTGCCACAGCTTTCCCCCGTGCAATGCATCTTTTGATTTCTTTGCTACTGCTTCCATGGTTGTTGGTTGTAGAACCAAGTGAAGCAAAATCTTGGACAGCCTAATCTTTTCTCCATATATCATTGGGTTTGGGGATTGAATCAGTTTAAAGATTTTTCTTTTATTGATGTTGAATTGTAATCCATAAAGAAGGCTATGTTCTTTGATCTTCCTCAGTAAATGTTTCAAATCCTCTTCACTTTCAGCAAGCAGAGTTGTATTATCTGCATAATGCAGGTAGTTAATGAGTCTTCCTCTAGTCATGAGGCTTTGTTCTTCTTCATAGGGTCCAGCTTCTCAGATTATTTGCTCAGCATAGAGATTGAAGAGGTACAGTGGAAGGATATAGCCCTTACACACACATTTCTCAACTTTAAACCAGGCACAGTTTCCTTGTTCTACTCAAAGAACTGCTTCCTTGTCCATGTACAGATTCTTCATGAGTACAATTAGGTGCTCTGGTATTCCCATTCTTCATAGTGTTGTCCATAATTTGTTATGATCCACACAGTCAAATGCCTTTGCACACTTGATAAAACATAGATAGACATGATGCAGGAAACATCAAAAGAAGATGGGAAGAATACACAGAGTTATTATACAAAAAAGAATTGGTGGATGACCAACCATTTCAAGAAGTTGCATAAAATGGGGAACCAATGTAGTTGAAGGATGAAGTAGAAGCTGCTCTGAAAGAATTGGCAAAATACAAGACTCCAGGAATTGATGGAATATCAATAGAGATATTTCAATAAACAGATGCAGCATTGGAGTTGCTAACATGTAAGGAGTTTAGATTTTATTATTTGATGCAAGGTTAGAGACCATTGATGGATTTTATGCAGATAAGTTTCTCTTTTCGTAGAGGACAGGTTAGGATAGAAATAAAGAAAATGATGGCAGCATTAATGAGTCTGTCTTACTCTCTAGCCAATAAATCATGGTAATGTGCTAGATTGTAGTTGAGTGGAGACAGATGGAAGAAGACAAAATAAAGAATATTTTGAACATAGAATTGAAAAGACTTGAAGAATGATTGTTTGTAAGTGAAAAGGAAGTGAGAGGCCTTTTAGATGGGAAGATGGAGAAACTAGATGGATGATAGTGTCAATCACTGAGATGGGAAGAACCGAGTATCAGAGGAATTTGACAAGGTGAGATGTCAAGTGGTCAGTTTTCAGCCTTCAGGAATCTATCAAAGTGAAAGTGCCAAGGGGACAATTAATCGTGTGCATTTAGAGCTCAGAGTATAGATATGCCTCGGACATACAATCATGATGTCAGCAACCAAGAGATGGTAATTAATGTTGTCAAAATAGGCAAGGTCCCGTTGGGACAAAATGTAGGTATAGAAGATGATTTAAACCTGCCAGATAAAGCCTTCAAAGAAATTAAAGAAGTGATCGTGGAGGTGAGCATGAGCCAGGAGACATCAATTGCTATTAATTTAAAAAAAAAAAAGGGATGCATGGACATATACATATCTCACATAGGCATTCATAGACTCGGTTTCTTTAAAGGACAAAACACTTCAAAACAAATGAGTGGATCTAAATGTTGCTATATATGACCTAAGGATGTAATAAAAACAAAGATATTTATTTCATTTGCAAATATTTTAGACAGTACTTATATTTGCATATGCACTGACATATAAGTAATATTTATCCCTCTACGTTTTGGGGCATGCTTTGATAAGATCTAAGCAATATTAGAGATTGTTTAGTGCTTTTAATGCTAATTTTTCTTCTCCTGGTAGGGGAAAATCCAACACTAAGTCTTCTTTTTAACTTTCCCATAAAAGGTATTAATTCTGGTTCAAGAGAGGCAGCCTCTCATTGCAACATCAGAAGGATAGGAAAAGTCAAAATGTCTGGAAAAATGATAACTGGCTTCAACATGCAAAATGAATGTTAGAAGATAGAATCAAAGGGCAAACATCAAGGTAAAGATAAAGATATAAACTACACACAGATAATAAAGATAACACACAAAACAAAACAATCCTCTAATTTTATCTTAAGAAAATTGAGCAGATATTTTTGAACTTTATTTTTCATTTACAGTTTGCCCCAGGATAAAATGGTAAGCTCTGTTAATCAGAAAAGGTTAATAGCATATTATTTCTTTGGTAGATTTATAAGTCTCTGGACCAAGTTGTTTGTGATTTCTATCCAAGTGTACCTTTGTACCTTAGCAGCAAGTCATATGCAAATGTCAATGGTATGTTTGATTTAACCCACTTAAGAAAAAAAAATCCCACAAGGAACATTACAAGATAATAGAATGTGTAAAATTAGTCGCTTTTCAAGAGATCTTTTCCAGTTTTATTCTCCTTGGTTGAATTCCCTCCCCAATTTGGCCCTCAGATATGCATTCTCTTATTGAAAGATGCATTTGCCGTAACTGTACCAGTGCCCACTTTGAATCAACACTGTGTTTATCAAACAATTCCCTCTCAACCAAATATTCCCAATGTAGTCACTACTAGCAATTCTCCTTTATTTGTACTCTCTTTTGTACCTGGTGGATTCTATATTATATTAATTCATAAAACCAGTTTTGCCAGGCTCCCTATGGTTACGATTATTAAGGCAATAACTGAAATGCTATCTCTCATATTGATCTTCAACCAGAAGTTCTTATTTCAAATCTTTTGTTTCACATTAAAACACTAATGATCACCTCCACTAAATGAGCAGCTTAATAGTCACAAGAAAGCTGAATGAAAAGACTTGGATCACCACCTTTGAGAGCACTGTATTCTAAAATCTCTCCTATCCATAATTGGCAGACATTGAGCTTTGGGTTTAAAAAAAAGAGAGAGAGAAAAGACATATCAAAAAATACTTTAAAGAAACCTTATTTCTCTATAAAAAGTGTTCTCATTTATTGTTAGATATTGCAAAATACTTTCAGCCCTACTTATTCTATTTGTGCTCCAGGTCATATGAACATTCAGTTTAGCTATGAGTTATTTTTAGTATTCTGATTATTTTTTTAACAACTTCATTTTCTTTCTATAAAAAGTGAAATGAGTTATAAATCCAGTTGAAATTATAGAAATTAGGTGGCACTTTGGGGTCCCTGATTTATTTGTTTAAAATTTGGTTCAGATTATTCAGTACAGTTTCCCCCATGTCTACAGTGACAATGGAACTACATGATGGTTCTTTCATTTTCCCATCTCCTCCTGGAAAAAGTAGAATAATGACTTTATAATGAAGTCCTGATACAAACACAATGTGTCCTGAAAAAATATTAATGATATTTTTGTAATTGATCATATGGGAAAAAATCTCTTTAGGTGTTAAGTAGATATATTACCATTATTCACTCCCCTGCTAAAAAAGTAACAACACTACAGAGACTTTTCATATCCAAAATTTAAATCAACTTTATATTGTAGGGTATGAATTTTCCCCAGGAACCTGCAGGTGAAAAATTTGAAAGTAGATGCTTTGTAGTGGTGGGCTATGCACTCCTTAGAAAGAAAGTGACAGAGGGTTAAATAATATCAAGCCTGAGGTTTTTTGGGGGTCATTACTTCTTTAATGAATCTCAAGGGCTCCTGAACCAATGAACTTGGAGTTTCAGGAAGGCTCTAGACTGACCTGAATGGAAGAAATGAGGAAGAGCACAAGTATCAGTAGCACTCAGTGATATTAAAATATTCACAGAAGACTCATTTGAAAATATATTAACCACATAGTAAGTTAAGCCCCACCACAAATAAAATGTGAAGTTTTGGGACAGTAAAAAAGTGGCAAAACTAATTGGCCAATATTCTGGGAGGAAAGACTAAAAGAGAGAAGGCTAGGATGGAAAATGACCTGATAGCCTCTTAAGGCCTTACAGGTGGCAGAGATTCCTGTGATAATGATGCACCTCTACCTGGTGTTTCTTCCCTGAGGAGGTAAATGCCTGAAAAATAGAAGCTCTGGTATCTACATGAAAAGGAACAGGTAACTGCATAGCAGAGTAATAAAAAGTAGTGGGGATACCAGACACTTCTATTCTCAACCACAAATCTTAGGGTGAATAATGATCTCTAAAGTAATCTTCCAAAGCCACTGTGATTCTTGCCTTTAAGGCTTCTTCCTTTAACTAAGAAATCAGTGCAATAGCCTAGCACAGTGGCTCATGCCTATAATCCCAGCAACTCAGGAGGGTGAGGCAGGAAGATCTTAAATTGGTGTCCAGAGCAGACTATATAATTTTGCAAAACTGTGTCTCAAAATAAAAATAAACAATGAGCTGGAGGTGCAGCTCAGTGGTAAATCACTTGCAAAAGCATGCATGAAGCCTTGGGGTCAACCCCAAAGTAAGGCCAAAAAAAAAAAAAAAAAAAAAAAAAAAAAAAAAAAGAAAAGAAAAGAAAAAGAAAGACATTAATACAACATTTTTAGGGTGATCTTTTCTTTCTTTCTGTTTTCTTTTTTAGAGCAGTGGTTTTCTTTTTTTTTAATTGGAAATTTTTAATGTACAACTTAATGGTTATCATTTTGACATATATTTCATTGTGGCATTTCCATATATGCATTTCATTGTACATTGCTCATATAACTTCCCTCGTACCCTCTCCTGACCCTCCTCCCCTATCCCTATCCCCCACCAATGATCTACTTTCTACTTGCATGTCTTTTTGTGGGAATATTTATCTATATAAGTGCATCCCGATTTTGATTTAAGTCTAAACTTTTTTCTATAGTAAGCTATCTTTTTACATTCTCAGCAGTATTACACGAGTGATCTAGTCTGTATGCATTATTGCCATCCTTTGGTATTATTGGTATTATTATTATTATTACTATTTCCCATACTAATAAAGTTGAGATGTTTACATTGAGGTTGACCTCCCCCCTCTTCCACTCTCCTCCTTGGCCCTCCTGCCCCTCCTGTCTTCTCACAGCATCACTTCCTTTTGCTAGATCCCTCCCTTCTTTCTACTTCTTAAATTGTCCCTTCTACACTAAGCTTACATGAGATTTTTTTTATGTTCCAATTTAATGTATAGAATTTTTTTCCTTCTTTTAAGTTTGATTCAGCTCCCACATATGAGTGAGAATATATGATATTTCTCTTTTTGGGCTTGTGTTCATTCACTTACGATAATTTTCTCCAATTCCATCCATTTTGCTGCAAATGACATTATTTCATTTTTTGATTGCTGAGTAGTGTTCCATTTTGTATATGTACCATATTTTTTTATCCATTCTTCTGTTGATGGGCACTTTGGTTGATTCCATATCCTTGCTATTATGAAAAGTGCTTCATTGAACATGGAGATACAGGTTTCTCTGTGGTATGATGACTCATCTCCCTTTGGGTATAGTCCCAATAGTGGTATAACTGGGTCATATGGTAGGTCTACTTTTAGATTTTTGAAGTACCTCCATACTGATTTCCAAAGTGGTTGAACCAATTTACAACTCCACCAGCAGTGTAAGAGGGTTCCTTTTTCTCTGCAACCATGCCAGCATTTGTTGTTATTTGTTTTATTGATTTTGGCCATTCTTACTGGAATAAAGTGGAATCTCAGAGTTGTTTTGATTTGCATTTCACTATTGGATAGGGATATTGAGCACTTTTTCATGTGTTTCACAGCCTTAGGAGCTTCTTCATTTGAGAACTGTCTGTTCAGTTCCTGTGCTCACTTGTGTATTGGGTTATTTGTTTTCTTGAGTATTGCTTTCTTGAGTTCTTTATAAACTCTGGAAATTCGTCCTCTGTCTGATGTATAGGATGTGAATATTTTTTTCCATTCAGTGGGGACTTCTTGACTCTGTTGATTATTTCTTTTGCTGTACACAAGCTTTTAATTTCATGTAATCCCATTTATCTATTCTTGTGATTTCTGAAGGAATTGGAGTCCTAGTAAGGAAGTACTTTCCTCTGCCTATATTTTGGAGCGTATTGCCTATCTTTTCTTCTAGTAACTTTAAAGTTTCTGGTTTAATGTTGAGGTCTTTTATCCATTTCAAGTTAACTATCAAGCATATTGAGTGATACAGGTCTGTTTTCGTTTTTCTGCAAGCAAATATTCAAGTTTCCCAGCACAATTTATTGAAAAGTCTAACTTTTCTTGAATTCACCTGTTTTGCACCTTTGTTGAAAATCAGGTGGCTATATATGTGTTGATGTATATCTGGGTCCTCTATTCTGTTTCACTGGTCTTCAGGCCCATTTTTGTGCCAGTACCAAGCTATTTTTGCTACTCCAGTACTGTAGTATTAAGTCAGGGATTGTGATCCCACCTGCACTAGTTTTGCAGCTTAAGAGTGTTTTGGGAGATCTTTCTAATAACTACAAACTGCTAATATTTCTGAGACTATATATAATGATCAGCTTGAAAATCCAACCTAGTACCAGATGGGGTTTCAATGGAAAAACAGTCAAATCCAAGCCATAGATCATAAAAGACAATAGAAGCTATCTATTTAAATAAAATAACATACTAATAATGTAATATAATTAAATAATAAAAAGTATACAATCCCAAAAGTAAATTAATATTTCATAGTACATTGACAATAAAATACATATTTTTATCCAGATTATTTTTTAATATTGACACATTTCAAGAGAATTACTCCAGTGTCAAGCTTGAAGACAAATGAGTTCGTATATTTTGCAAGGTTTTTCCACATACCCTACAGATCATGTGAGAAAGATGATGTCTCCAGGATTCTCTTATCACACAATTGTATAGATACAAAAGGATTCTTTTATATTGATGAAAATTTTATCTGAGAAATTATATAGGAAAAATATCTATTATTTACCTAAATATATAACTCATTTTTCCTCAACATTTTAGTTGCAATTTTCAAAAACAAGGTAATTGCTCAAAAAAACCCTATTTTGTTAATTTAGGTTAATGCTTTACATTAAAATTAGAATTAAGTTTCAGGTGCAGAAGATAAGCTTTTCATAAGTTAATAAATTAATCATAGTATATTCTAAATAAGTTTGAGTTTTTGACAGCTAGTTAAAATTATTATATGATAGCAGATGAAAATCTCCTTTCTCTTCTCTGTCACATAATATTAAGTAGTGAAAAGCAACTTGCAAATGAGAAGCCTGTATAAACATCGTCTTATACTGGTTAGGTCTTTTTTGGTTGCAAATGTATACTCCCATTTTGAACTAACTTGACTTGAAGAGGAAAAAAGTCTCTTAGTTTTCATATCATGTATTCAGTTATCTCCTGATAAATCATTGCAAATGTATAGGTAGCTTAAAATCTGCAGTTTAGGCAGGACTCAGTAGGAATGGCTCATCTCCTTAACTGGGCCAATTCATCTTAGGCCTAGAGGATTTTCTTCCAAGTGGCTCGCTCACCAGGTTGGGAAATTGATGCTGTTATCTCCTAAAGGCTCAATTGGGGTTGAGGGTTGGGAGTTGGGGTGGCTATACTTCCTTCCCCTTAGGCCTGCTTCCATGGTCGACTTCAGCTTCCTGGTGGTGTAGGGAGTAGGTTCTAAGAGCTCTTGTTCCATGAAGACCAGGCAGAAGTAGAATCACTTTTTATGGGCTAGTTTTGAAAGTCTTAGTCACTTTCATGGTAGTTACAGGGCTGCTATATTTAAGGGAACATGGACTCTTAATGGGACATATGTTGTGGAAATGCCTTAGAAACTAAGTTGTGGCACATAATTGAAATTTAGAAATGCTCCTAGATCTACCTCTCTTCCATTATCTCTCTTTATGTACTGGCTTCTTTTTCCTCTTCTAAGAGTCTTTCTTCATAAAGTGGGAAAAAGTGAGAGCTGGGAGTTTACATGCTTTGTGTGGTCTACTGCAAAAGAAAAAAGGGCTCTTTCCTATCAGCTGAGCCGTAAGAAGTCCAGCCAAAGACTACTTGGTTATGTTTTGGTCATGAGCTGATTTTTAGACCAATAGCCTCACAAGTGGGCTGGGAAATAGGGGTTTAAAAGGAAGGGTGGTGGTGTGTGCAGGACCAATCAGAGCCATTCCATTGGATTAGGAAAGGTTCTCTTCACCTTACCAAAAGGAGTTGAACTTAGAATAGACAATTATAAAACAATGTAGAACACATCTACTAAATATGCCGATGTCAGGTGTATATTAACTGAAAGCAGAGAATATCAGAAAGATGTGTATCTATGTTTTATTGACTATGCAAAGGCATTTGACTCTGTGGATCATAACAAATTGTGGACAATACTTCAAAAAATGGGAATACCAGAGCACCTAATTGTACTTGTGAGGAATCTGTACATGAACCAGGGGGCAGTTGTTCAAAATGAACAAGGAAACACTGTCTGGTTTAACAATGAGAAAGGTATACATCAACATTGTATACTTTCACCATATCTGTTCAATTTATATGCTGAGCAAATAATCTGAGAAGCGGGACTTTATTAGAAGGAATACTGCATCAGGATCGGAGGAAAACTCCTTAATAACCTGCATTACGCAGGACACAACTCTGTTTGCTGAAAGTGAAGAGGATTTAAAACATTTACTGATGAAGATCAAAGATCATAGCCTTCAGTATGGATTGCAACTGAATATCAACAAAACAAAAATCCTTACAACTGGGTCAGCATGCAACTTCACAATAAATGGAGAAAAGTTTGAGGTTGTTCATGATTTTGCTTTGTTTGGCTCTATAATCAACACCCATGGAAGCAGCAGTCAAGAAATCAGAAGACGCATTGCTCTAGGAAAAGCTGTGGCAAAAGATCTCCTTAAAGTATTGAAAAGTAAAGATGTCATATTGAAGATGAAGGTGCACCTGAATCATGCCATGGTGTTTTCAGTCGCATTGTATGGTTGTGAGGGGCTGGGATTTAGCTCAGTTGGTAGAGCGCTGCGCTGCAGTCTCTGAGGTCCTGAGTTCAATTCCCAGCACCACAAAAATGGGAGAAGGACCTTGCAATCCACTCCCAAGGCAATCCCGAAACAGTCAGCCATTGAAAACCCTGTGAGGGTCGCTATGAGTCAGATACCGACTCGATGGCACCTAACAACAACAACAACAACATGTATGGTTGTGAAAGCTAAACATTGAACAAGGGAGACAGGAGATGAATTGATGCTTTTGAATTATGGTGCTGGAGACGACTATTGAATATACCATGGACTGCCAAAAGAACCAACAGATCTGTCCTGGAAGAAGTACAACCAGAGTGCTCCTTGGAAGCAAGGATAGCTAGACTGCATCTTACATATTTTGGACATGTGGTCAGGAAAGACCAATCCCTGGAGAAAGACATTGTGTTTGGGAGAGTGGCAGGTCAGCAAAATAAAAGGAAAACCCTTCACCAGATGGATTGACACAGTGTCTGCAACAGTGGGCTTAAATAAGAACATGTGCCTGGCACAAAATCAGGAAGTATTTCAATCTGCTGTACACAGGGTCACTATGAGTAGGACTTGACTGGACAGCCCCTATCAACAACAACTACTAACTATTTTGGTGACAGAGAAGGGGCTTTTGCATTTTTCTACCTACATTTTACTTTCTATTGTATGCTCTTTTTGTTAATTCATGCAAGTATTTGCATATATACTGACAGGCAATATTCTATATTGGTGAATCTCAAAGAGGGATTTAAGGATCACTGAGGGTTATTTATTCTTCAAGAAGTCCATGAGATCCAATCTGTTTCCAACATAATTCTAAGCTATGAATTGCCTTTTGTACTCTTATTCTTACCTAAGTGTACAGTAAAGTCCAGAGACTCCATGATACGTTCTCACAATATGCTAAGACTTCAGCAGTGAGGAGATTTCTGCTCTTTGCTCTTAAGCCAGGTATTAAAGACACTTAAAAAACCATAAACCAGTGCCTGTTATCACTGAACATTTTTTGGAAACTATTTGTTTTTACTTAAAAATGTTATTGTAATAAGTAATAGGTTTATTTTTTGTGTTTGTTTTAACACATACATTACTAAAATTAATTTCAGTTTCTAACATGATAAATAATGATAGGTGTAACCTCCATTAGCAAAGTCTTTAAGGAGCTTAACGTTTTTTGAGTGTAAAATTCTATGATAAATATTTTGGAACCTCTATGTAAGTAAATAGGGGTTAGGGTTTAGCTCAATTGATAGAGTGCTGCTCTGAGCTCTCTGAAACCCTGGATTTGATCTCTAGCACTTCAAAAGTGGGAAAAGGGATGTAGCAATATGCTCCTGAAGCAGTCCTGAAATGGCCATTGAAAACATAGGGTCACTATGAGTCGGACTCTACTCGACAGCACCTGACACCAATAACACGTAAATTTAAAATGTAGCATCCAGCAAAACAAATACAGCCTTCACTTTCATAGCATAGAACAGATGCTATCCTACTTTAGGAGAGGCTATAAGATTTCTCTTGGTACCCTGTATTTGTCCAATTGTCAATCTCTTCCATAAAGTTAACTTTCTGGAGAGCCAAGCCTATGCATTATTTTCAGAAAAAAATTCAAAAATGGCATAGGTTGTTTTTACAAAGAGAACTTATAAGAGTGATCAATTTATTTGGCCATGAGCCCCATTGAGATACTAATATACTTCTAAGGTAGCAAAACATGAAATTGATAAATTATTGATTAGCTTAAAAGTGTTTTTTTTTTAAATCTTAGGTTTATCTCAAACCTATATTCTAAATATTGTCTAAAGTGACTAGTAAGAGTTTGTGATGTCTGGATTATAGAATTTATGACACTCAGAAAATAGTATTATGTCAAATGCATTTCACTAATTGTGATTATCATTTAGTAATTAGAATTTTGGAATGGCATAAACATGCAAACACAATGTTTTGGCTGATTATTTTCTGACATTGCTTGAAACTTCCTGCTGTTGAGAGTATACTGTATATGGTTCATAAATCTTATACTTTAGTTTCTGAGGTTAGATTCAGATTGTAACATATAAATGCAAATAAAACTGAGTGCTGTTTTTCAATCCCAGTCTGGGATCACCAGTTTATTTTCTTTGGCAAATGACTTTTAAATTTTCAGAAAGTGATGCCAAGATCCTAGAGGATGAGTGACTTATATTCACTTGGAATGGAAAATGCTCTTTATTCCCATGCTTGGGTGAGTTCAGTTATGTAGGGAGCCCAGGGAAATTGCCACCATTTTCTCATGCAGTGATTACCAAACTTGGCTGATGATCAGAATCACTTAGGGAGCATTTAAAAATACACATTCCTACACTCACCCTCAACCTTCCGAATCAGAATTGGCCTTTCACTATTCGCTACATGCCAAATGTTTCAGGCCACAAAGTTAAACATAGAATAAGGAAGAGTCTTCTGCTTTTCTTCTGCTTTGAAACTCAGCCTATGAAACCGAGAGTATTTTGGTTGTTATTGATAGGTGCTGTTTAGTCAGGTCCAACTCATAGTGACTCTCTGTACAACAGAATGAAACATTCCTTGACACGGTGCCACACCTGGCACTATGTCAGCGCTTCTCTGCTATTCATAGGGTCTTTGGTGGCTGATTGCTTTTTGGGAGTGGACTGCTGGGTCCTTCTCCCAAGCCTACAGCACCCAGTACTCCCAGGTGGTCTCATATCCAAGGACTAAATAGGCGCAACCCCACTTAGCTTCTGAGATCCTATGAGACTGGTCACCAGAGTGGTATGGCTGTAGACACCAAGATCACTATAGCATACAAAGTCAGCTTGCATTTTAGGAAGCCACAAATATCCACCTTCAATTCCACCTGCACATCTCTAACTCTCTCTTTCTGACTTAAAAAAATCTGGACAGAGCTCATTTATGTCTAAGAAAATCTATACTTTTATTTTTCTCCACCAGACATTTTTCTAAGGGATGGGAACTTGAAGGGGTATACGTGTGCATGTGTGTGTGTGTGCTGGGTGGTGGAAGGAGATGGGGAGGGAAGGGAGTAGAGGAAGTAAGAGGAGAGGATATTCAGTTATTGTAGAATCAACTTGACGTCTTCCATATGGCTAAATGTACTTTGCAGGGAACTCTATCTTTTCTCCATGTACCATCAAAATTTAGTTGCTTCTGGAAAGGCAATTAATACAATTTCAAGGACTGGCTCTGACAAGGCAAATGCTTAGAGGTGAAAGAAACTCAGAGATGATTGAAGGAACCTTGTGTACCAGCTGGGCCAAGCATGTGGCAAAAGCAAAGTTACCAAAATTTAAATGAGATGGCATCATATAAGAGACCTGTCTATATGTAGCAGGGCCCTCACTAGGTAGAACGAATAATACAAATGTAAACTACTCCATGGAAAGAGAATGAGCAAGATCTTAGATCTTCAAATAACCAAGTGTGCTTCAGGGCAGGTGCTCTCCCTCACAGAGGAAGATCAGGGTACCAAAGCTAGCTGTCAAGGGTGGGAGCTCTATTTTAGTCAAGCCAACAGGAAGCATGCTAAGAAGATAAGGAAGGGTCACAAGAATTCTTACATTTTAAATTCATACATCACTCTAACCAGCAGCAGATTGTAAGTCACAAGGTCACTGAGTCATAAGAGGCTCCATGGATATTTATTCTCCTGAGATGGTGAAAGCCAGGGGCCTGACATAATCCTTTCTACTTTTAACTGGATCCAGAGCTGAAGTACATCCATCAGAGGGGCTGGTCTCATACCTAATACAAGCAAAGGTAGGAGAAACCGGTTGGACTATTAGGCATTGTCAGATGTGGTCATTTATTAATGACAAATGAGTTGTTCACTCATAATCAATGATTGATTTTTATCAGCCTAATGAGGCCCATGTCATTGGCATTGTAGAGATTTAAGTTGTCTTTCAGATGTAAGCCATGTTTCTTCAGTGCAAAGGGAACAGTGATCAATGAGGAAAATGGAAACTATTTCAGCGGGCATTATCAAAAGCAACCATCTTCCCTGTACTCATATAAACATATCTTTGAAGCAACAATCAAGTATATTAAAGTGTCTAAAAGGGATCAGATAAGCAAGAAAGAGCATGTATGGAGGGGGAAATAAAAGTGTACAGCAACTGAAAGTGCTGGCTGAGTGGGAGAAAGGAACACTCGAAACCATTCAAGAATCTGAGTGTGTGGAGATTTCTTTTTCCAATTGTCTTTTATTCTTTTTCTTTAATGTTTAAGGTGAAATGCTGTCATGTTACAAATTTGTTTACTGGAAGCAAAACTGGCCAAGAGAAAAAAGACACTGTCCTTAAATTGAAGTTTAAAGTTGGAACCACATAAAAAGGCCATCTTTATAAATTATCAAGTTGGCATGGCAGAGTAAAAGACAGGAATGTAAAATTAGGCAAACCAGAAGTTTCTCTGCTGTGATTGCCCTTGCTCTCCGCAGCTCAATCTGTCTTTGACTAGTAGCCCATGGCAGTTGACTCCACTGGGAAGGTCAGCATCCCAGCAGCCCATGTCCTAGGAAGAAAGGACAGAAACAAGTAACCTGAAATGACATGACCGCTGATGCAGCTTGTTGCTCCGCATGCTTATATTTTGAAGTGTATCATGTGAGCTGAATTGCAAAGAATCGCATTCGACAGGGTGAAGGGTTGTATACACTGAAGAGAAGGCAAGATTCTTGGTGAGGCAAAAGTCTGAAGGACAAGTGCCTTCAGCATCAACTGAAAGTCTTACTACATAAAAATGACCTCAAAGAAATTGGACAGTGCAGCATAACCAATAGAGGAATAGCAAACTGGAAGAACTGATTTAGCTGTGTCGCTATCTAACTAGTTTACATAGGAATTCTCTCCAATGACATTGATTTGAATAAGGCAGAACTGTTTTCTTTATGTGCACTTCTATTGCTATAGCAGCTAGACAGTTTAGGAGAGAACAGCCCAATAGAAAGAGAGCAGCAGGTTCTACTCTCTGTGGCCTCAAGGAAATACTGTGTATCATTATGAGATTCGATAACTACCTATCTAATATCCAGTTACTAAATATATTTGAGCTTCAGTTTAAAAACCAATGGTATCATGTGAGAGACGAATTTTGTTGACCAAATGACATTCTGGACGTGGCTAAAAAATCAGTATTATTTTCTATAACAGTAACCCTCCCTGACCTACACAGTACCTAGCAAAATGCTTTGCCCATAGAAATTATTCAAAGACATTCTTCTAAAGTGTAGTGCAGCCTCCTTATCTTCCCAAGGGATCAGATAATTTGTTATGTATCATACAGTGGTGTTGCTTTTGTCAAGTGGGTAATATATACAAAGCCACTCTAAAATGTAAAATACTGTTAGTGATATTTTCATATTCAACTTAACATTTATTCCTTCACCATTATATACCAAATACTCTCCTTCTTTCTGATTGCTAGGGCAAAGTAGATATGGTCTCTAACTTAAAAATGCATGTCATTAATTTTTAATTTACTTTATCCCTATTGAAACTGTCACTGCCCCATCACTTTTAACTGCTACCATGAAATTGAAGTTCATGCACTTTAAACTTTTCCTCAGTTTTCCCTTGCTTCAAACTTTTGGTTCTCTCATTGATTTTTGGTCTAGTACTGTGTGGGAGTGAGTCATAATCACTGGGGAGTTTTTTTCAAAGTGGAAGTTAACTCTAGGATTGCAATGTGCCCTAGGAGTGCTACCAATCTCAGGAACATGAATGAGCAGCTGCCATTTATAAGTACGTTTCCTTTCTGGTGTGTTTAGGGGTCCAAAAAAGGGTGAGATCATCTCTCTACAAATAGCTTTGTTTTATTATTAGAATGAATCTCACCTTCTTTGCCATTATTTGTTGCTATTGCATGAAATCTATTTATTCTTCAGCAGTATCATCGGACTTAATCATGTGAAAGCCATTTTTCCTAAGCTGAATTTTAAGTGATGATTCATAGCATGATTCTAAGAAAGTTATATTTTAAAAAAGAAAGGTAACTTTAAATTTTTTCTACCCAAGTTCATTAAGTGGCATTCTTCTCAATCCTTTTCTTCTTGAATCTCACACCCCAGTTATCTTTTTTTTTTTTTTTTTTTCTGGGGGTTGAACACAGGGCCTGGCGCTTGCATACTTTGCAAGTGCTGCACCACTGAGCTGCAGGCTCAGCTCAATTTTTTAGTTTTTTTGCTAAATTACTCAGACTGCCTCTGGTCTCAAACTTTTGATCCTCCTGCCTGTGACTCCCGAGTTGCTGGGATTACAGGCCTGCACCACAGTGCCTGGCTCAAATTATCTTCTTAATTGCTGCCTGCTTCCTGAGGGGAAAAAATGCCAAACTTTCACAAAGGATACTTCATAAATACTCCCTGCATTCCTTCAAGAACTGTGGCCAACATTTCAAAAATAATTCTGAAGTTTTTCTATTTTATTACTCTTGAACTGGGTGTGTCTTTTATTTGTGGCCAGCTGGGGAAAATCAAATCAGTGTTAAAGCCACAAATTACCAGAGAGTATGAGAGTATGAAATAGAAACAAAATTGTGTTTTCTTTTTTATATGAACCTGAATCTAAATAATTTTTCCTTACAAAGAGCAAAATTTTTTGCGTCTTGTGCCATGAAAAATTTATTTTATTTTACTTTATTTATTTATTTTATTTGCAGTACTTGGGGGTTAAACCCAGACCTTGCACATACCTTGCAAGTGCTCTACCCTTAGCCCATTTCTGATTTTTCACTTTGAGTCAGGGCCTTGCTAAATTATGAAGGTTACCTCTGGCCTTGGATTCCTAATCCTCCTCCCTTGGCCTCCAGAGTCACTGAGATTATGATGGGTGCCACTGTGCTCTGCAAAAATTTTCCTTTGAGCATTATTCTGCTTAAGTTTTCTATTTTAATTTTCAGCTATATAGTTTTCATTATAAGAGTACATGACAAAACCTGAGTATATAATAACAATTTATTTTAAACATATGACCTAAGTCATTGGTTTCTCGATTCATTTTGCACCTTTTTATATCCTATGATCTAAATTTTTCATTCCTTACTTTTGAATTGCCACTGATTTCAAATCCCTGTCCCCAAACCAATATAATGGTCACTCTATGTTACTTGATTTTCAAAATATTCCCACTTGGTCCTCTATTTTATCAGCTTTCACATTTCCCTTAAAATATCTTCTATACGAACCACAGAGAATTCTCCTTTAAATGCCCAGGGTTACAATTTGGGAATCATTACTCTATGAGACTGATTTCTCCCCAAACAATTTGATCATTTAAAAATGATAGCCTTTGCCGAGAGCACTAACGAGCTAACTAGAGCATTGTGGTGCGTACACAATGGAGGATAAAAATGGGTTCACAATTAGAACTCCCTCTTTATTCATCCAAAGGGAGCATTAGTGAAAGGGTTATTTTTAAAAAATTAATACTATTTTGGCAGCTTCCCTTTATTGTAAATGAAAAGGTTTTAAGTAGCTGACTATTGAAAGGGCTTTCTCTTTTTTTCTTTGTAGATGTCTATAAAAAGCAGAAACATAAAATATTTCTGTGACGTTTTCATAGTCTGACGACATCTCACCCACTAATAAACAGGAGAATATTTCCTATTCCCTTCCACTTAATATCCAGAAGAAAAACGTATGGTTAAACAGTAGCATGAATTTTTTCCCCCAGATATAGTGCTAAATGTAAACATAAGCATTTCCCTTCTTTGCTGTGTCATACATAATTCTTTTTGTATTCAACTTATATGGAAGGATTGGACAGGGAAATGAATCTTTTCATGATGTACATCACTTACTGCAACTTCCATTTGGGCATTTATCTAATTATGTTTGAGTATAACCTGGGTGCCTTTTCTCCATTTCAAGATTATTTGAAGAAACTTTTTCTTTTTGTGATGCTGCACAAATTAATCTGTATTTATTTTTGTCAATTTGTAAATGAAGTTAACACTTTAGTCTTGAAATTTTTTAAATATAGCAGTCCTCTCACTTCTGTCTCCCTACCCATCAATTTCACTTCTTAGAGGCAAATGCCTTCAAAAACTTTAGTAGTATTTTGTTGCTGTCTCTTATTTTATATTAGACTTTATTTTTAATACTATGTACATACTATTTTTCCTGATTTACCTATCTTATACATTATAGATCTACCTGGGTTATGAAAAATTAGTATTATCTCTCTTACACCATACACCTTTTTCCTTTCTTTCTATTGTTTCATTATAATTATATCACATTTTTTGTTTTAACTAGTAGTTGACATTATTGTGACTTTAAATATTTTCAGCTAAGCCAAGAATTATTACAGAATCTTAATGCCTTTTTATTTTAAATTTTCTTTCATGGAATTATTGCTTGCCTTAGTTTTATATTTACTTATATTTTGTAAGGCCTATATTTAGTTTTTTCAAAGATGTCAAAAATTTGTCAAATTCCTACTCATCTTTCTGTGAAACACTAAAACATTACAGAATAATCTCTCCTTGACTTTTAAAAATTTTCTTCCCCTTGTTACCCATTATCTTATTATGTTTTTGTTTTGTTTTGTTTTAGTTTTAGTTTTGCAGTGCAAGTACTCAACTACTGAAGTACACTCCTAGCTCTACCACTTTACTTTGATTTGGATTGAAGGCTCTATTGACCTGCCATAGAGCTATGAACAGGAAACTTTTTGTCATTTTCCTGTATTCCTACACCTTATTCTAGTACTTTCTTTTCTTTAGCCAAATTTTTCATTTTAATAAAGCTCTTCCCCTAGTTGCTTCCAAACAAGGATTCGGAAGAAATAAATGCATTAAGTCCTCTATATCAAGAAAAGGTTTTAGTCAATGCTGCCATATGATTGGTCATTTAACAGGCTATTTAATTCTACATTCAAAATATTTTCTCAAGTTTTGAAAGCATTCTTTTCATCTCTAATGAGTTTTACAAAACTCCAATTCCATTCCAATTATCATTCTTTTGTTATATGTGACATTTCTCTTCTCTCCTTCTTTCCCTTTTCTCTTTCTCTCCCTTCCCTTTTCTTTTTTAGAAGATTTTAGAAGAGTGCATTGCATGTATCTCATGCTCAACAAATATTTAACTATTAGTAATTAATTTGTTTCTACTAACCCATATTCACCGATCCACTTTTTTAAGAAGCTCTAAAATGTTGAAATATCCATGCTTGGAGGAGGAACACTGGTCTTGTTGACTGACAGGCTTCTCTATAGAATAATCGTATGATGAAACCATCTTTCCTTGAGGATATCCAAGTTCAGCATCTTTAGGACTTCGGAGCCATTCATACTACTGGAAGAGACTCCTCCAAGTCTCCTAGATTAAGAGAGACATTTTTGCCTCTGTAATTTCTGATAGAAAGATGAAGAATGAGACCTGAGGGTCCCATTGTCTACTGTTGTGTTCTGTGCCATCAAGTTGGGTCCAACTAATAGAGACCCTGTGTACAACAAAACAAAACACTCCGTGACACTGTGCCATACCTGGCACTATGTCAGTGCTTCTCTGCTGTTCATAGGGTTTTCAATGACTCATTGTTTTTGGATTGTTTTGGGGGTGGGCTGCCAGGTCCTTCTCTCATTTTGCAGTGCTGAGGATCCAACCCAGGGCCTCAGAGCATGCAGAGCAGCACTCTACCAACTGAGTTAAACCCCAGCCCCACCTTGCTTATTAGGAAGTTCTTAATCTCCTACTTTGTAGCCCCACATTCATCTCTTCCCTCTGCAGTACCAGATCATCTTGAATCTAAGCTCTAGAAGATTCCTGATTTAATGTTGTATGTTGAAGGTCTGAAGCTTCCACCTGGCTAGGCACGATAGGAGAATGTGACTGGAAGTGCAGTCTTTCTGAATGATAGCCATTGTAGGACATCTTGACAATGTTTTCCAGGGTACTGGGTGCTATAAGTGATGAGCTTTTTGGAGGTCCTATGGGTAAAGGGGAATTTTTATTTATTTTTTCATTAATACTTCCTTCCCCCAACTTTAAATACAGGTTGTACCTTCTTTTATTTTACAAAATACTGTAATTATAATACTTGTTGTTGTTAGGTGCCCTCACATCTGATCTGACTCATAGCAACCCTATGCACAACAGAACAAAACACTACCTAACACTATGCCATGCACACAATTCTTTTATGTTTGAGTGCAGTGTTGTAGTCACTATGTTTCTTCTCATTTTGAGTCATGCCATATTAGCCAAAAGATGTCTCAGGGGATTTACCCCATCACCCTCATTAAGATCAATTCTATTTTGAGGGGGATTGGGGTTTAACTCAGTTGGTAGAGTGTTGCTCTGCTCTCTCTGAGGCCATGGGCTCTATCCTCAGCACTGAAAAATTGGTATAAGGGCTTGGCAACTCACTCCCAAAACAATCCCCAAACAATTAGCCATTGAAAACACTATGAATAGTAGAGAAGCACTGAAAGTGCTGAACATGGCACAGTATCAGGGAGGATTTCATTCTATTGTACATAGGGTCACTATGAGTGAGACCTGACAGGATACAACAACTACTTTGAGGAGGCAACTCTTCCCCAACTATTTTTTAAATGCCTTCCAGTCTGGGAGACTCATTTTCTGGCATGTATTTGACAGGGCTTCTCTGCTATTCATAGGGTTTTCAATGGCTGATTGTTTCAGGAATAAACTGCCAAATCCTTCTCCCTAATCTGTCTTAGTCTGGAAGCTCAGCTGAAACCTGTCCACCATGGGTGGCCCTGCTAGTATCTGAAATATTGGTGCTATAGCTTTCAGCATCACAGCAACACGCAAGCCCCCACAGCATGACAAGCTGACAGACACATGAGACCACTTCTGTATTGCTGTATTATCTTCCAAATATTTCTGAGACATAATCACTTTTGCTTACATTTTCATTTCCTATGACTTTTTAAAGATAATATATTTTCTGTTTTTGTTTTTGTTGTTGCTGTTGTTGAAAGTCTCACTATGTAGCCCAGGCTGGTGTGGAACTCTCTATGTAGCCATCCTCCTGTCTCCGTCTCTGGAGTGCTGGAATTACAGGCGTGTGCCACTCATCTGGCAAGATAATACATTTTTATCTTTCAAAAATTTTAAATTGTATTCATTTTTGCTCACATTTGCATTTTCTATGACTTTGTAAAGATAAGATGTTACTATCCTTTTACTGTGACTTTAATAGGATTTTAATAATTAGGAGGGATTAAGATGTTTTGTTCAACCCACTTTTTTTTCCAATATCAAGGGGCTGAACTGAGGGTTTACACATGCTAGGCAAGTGCTCTTCCACTGACACACACCTCCAGCCCCACCTTAATTTTTTTATTTTGAGACAAGCCTTCACCAAATTGTGCAGGCTGCCTCTGGCCTGGAACTCAAGATCTTCCTGCCTCACCCTTCTAAATTGCTAGGATTATAGGTATGTACCACAACCCAAGCCAACCCAGGACTTTTGACTACCAACCTATCCTAGCTTCTTTACTTTAGCTGCTACAATATCTAGAACAGATAGATAATTGAGGATCATTGTCCAGTACCAAGATTAGCCAAATAAAAATCCATAACATTGTTTTTGAGTGGGTTTAATGGGAACATATACATGCCTTTAGTTTATGTCTTCCTGATTTCTGAAATATTAGTATTGTTATTTCATCTTAGACAATCTTCTAGGTGATTATAAAGATACCATATCTGAAATATAATGAGAATAGAAAGTGGGCATGTGATTAGTTTCCAAATAAATTGAGTGGAACAAATTGAGTGGAAGTGTCAGAGATATTGTTCCATATCTTTATCTGCAAATAAATCAACCTGGTACTGTTTGTCAAACAACAAGTATTTGTTGAGTATGTAGTTGAAAGGTAGTAGATTCATCATTTATATGGTTTAAAGTCAGAATGCATGAGGATTTGAATAAAATTAATATGGTACCCAACCAACATCCTCTGACTCTTTTTTTTACAGTACTTGGTGGCTAAACTTAGGGCCTCATGCTTACTTTGTAAGTACTCTACCACTGAGCTGCATCTCCAGCCCCTTTTTAATTTTTTTATCTGGAGTCAGGGTCTTCCTGAGTTACATAGGCTGCCTCTGGCCTTGAGCTTGCAATCCTCCTGCCTCCACTTCCCACATCACTGAGATTACAAGAATGTACCACAGTTCCCAGCCATCCTCTGACTCTTACTTAGTGATCTTAACCACTTGCCTTAGATTTGTCATTTATGGGACGAAGGTAATAATCATAACTATCTCACATCATAGACAGTACCCAGTACCCACTGGCTCTAGAATCAAATTGCCCTGCTTTAATCCTACAGCTGTTACTTAATATCTGATCTCAGTTAAGCACAACTTCTTTTAAAACTGGAGTTAAGTGATTTAGATACTAAATTTTAGTCTTAATCTGGTGAGAGAATAAAATTTAGATTTAGATGATGAGATATTGGACTTCGATCCAATGCTATCTATAGTAGGATAAGACTCTTGGGAATCATGGGAGGGGATGATGTACTTTGCATGTGGGAAGGATGCAATTCATTGAGGACCAAAGGTGAGATTGAAGTAGGCAAAACTCAAAGATGACACTAGGAGTACTATCTCTGGATGTACATGCTCAAAAATAATTCCATCTCCTCGTATGTTTAAAGACTTTTTACTAATAAAATGCTCTCAAAACGTCTTAGGAAGAAATGACTGGAGTTTCCTCAAGAAAAAAAATAAAACACTTATAAAAGAGTGTATAGAATCACGAAAGAACTTCCTCAGTGCATTGGCTTAACATTAATTTATTAGAACATACCTACCTATTTCTTAGAGGAATAATATTGTTTGTATACAGTACCTAGGGCTTACTGTGTGCTCCAAATTGTATATGTGTTGGTTCCTTATTTATGATGCCATTCTACGAATTGTAAGTATACTATGGGCACATTTTATAACTGAGGAAATAAAGACACTAAAAAGTTTAACTCATTTGCCCAAAGGATATGGTACTGAACATAGAATGGTTTGAAATAATAATCTGCATAACCTCATAATGTATTTAAAAGCAAAGCTATATCTCCCTATATCTATATCCATATCTATCTCTCTATTGCAATAGCTATATACCTTTTCAGTTTTTTCCTCTACAGAGGAACCTAAGTTCCAAGTATCATATATAGTAACTATAAAGATGAGGGAACTATTACCTAACTAGTATCAGATGTTGTAATTATAGACTAATAGGGAGGTAATTTTGAAAATTCAACTTTATTTCAATCAAAATAGATGTCAAGTCTCCTATGAGAAATGATGGAAGTCCATCTGGAAGAGACTAGCAATTGACCTGGTTCATTGTTTGAATAGAATGATGACTATGTTTCTACCAAGGTATCTGAGGGCAAAGTTACTGAGCTCATTGGGACTTTAGTGAAATAATAGGTCAGTTGTATGAAGACATATAATATAAGGTTTGAAGGGACCAGTCCTATGCCAGAGTGGAACACTGTGATCAATACTGTAGATTTAAAGATGAGTAAAATTGGAATTCCTTAATCAGAAAATTGAGAATGATTTACTGGGGGAACTCTGATTTAACTCATGGTGTGGTAATCCAATGAAAGAGCTTTGGATGACTGTACTCATTCTGTTTTCTATTTTCACCAGAATCTCCTGAGATACCTCCAAATTCAAACTAATTGAAATATTATTCATATAATATTGTTTCCAACTATACTAACTTCTTCTTGACTCATTCTCTTTTAAGAATGTATCTAAGCAACTGATTCCAACCTGAAGTTCAATCAGGAAAGTAGGATAAAGGATCCATTTTTTAATGAAAATGTATGGCCTTGAAGAATTTTTTTGACAGAAAATGGCAGATTTTTTCTGAAAAACCATATGTTCTTACATTTCTGATATCTGGAATCAGTAGCTTGCCAGAAACATTCCCAGTCCATTGCCATACTACCCCATAAAAGTGTCCAGAGAAGTCTGTTCTTATTACTGAAGATGTTGAGCTACTCTTGACTTCAAACAGGAGAGATTTCTGCCCTTTAGTGGTATATGACAGCTCTATTCATTCTACAATGTCAAAATCTTTGGTTCTGGCCATTGGGTATTTATGCATTTCTGGCTAAGGAAGCAGAAAAGCCTAATTTGATTCTGGAGCCAAAAGTTTTTAGGCCTTGTTCCTTTGGACTTGGACTAGAGAATTTTGGCATACTATAAAGACTAGGACAGATCAAGTAGTCACACATAACTAACTGATTCAACAGAGCATATTCAGAGAGAAAGATCATGCCTACACATTGGATAACCATTCTCCAAAGCAGACTGACAACACCCTGAATTCAATCACCCTTAAACACACAAGGAAAGCACAGCTTTAGCATACCTTCCGGCACTACTCTCCCTTGCTGCCTGATTGGTTTTAGTGCCATAGGCCAGGCTGCAGATGCAGCCATTACTGTTGTTCTTACTTATGTCTGTCTGCTGTCTGCTAACAAGCATTCATATGCTTTGGATCATTAAAGTCACAACCTCCTATGCCAATCCATTCCTCTCCATGGGTTTGCTGGAGATTGGAAAGAGAGACGTTATATCTTTCTTTTTCTTTCCATTAGGACCTCCAGTCAGGGTTATTTCTGAGGTCCGAATATCATAGCTTACACCCTTGGCCCATTGAACATATAAATTGTGTTCCTATTAAGCTTGTTCTTTTTGCCTGATTTATTTCATTTGCTGTGGTATGTGCCTTTTCAATTCAAGGCAAGTGATTTGTGCTGAAACTGTAACAGACAATGATGCTGTAACTTCAGCTGTTTCCTGGTGCCTCTGCTTCTGCGAGTCTGCTGTACTTACACCCATGGTAAATGTCTTCTGACAGACTCCAGGTGGTCGGGATTTTCACAATTCAACCCATTTTAGTGTTGGAACTTGTCATTTGGAGCTCTGTGAATTCTTCCCTTTCATCTTGCTGTTGGTGGCAGGTTGAGTACACTCGTGCATATATCTGCACAGGGCCATATATGTCCACAGGTATAATCAAAGGTGGAGAAACACAAGTTTCTCTTTCAGCAAAGGCACAGAGGACAGATATTGCACAGAGAAAGAAAGAAAAAAATGTCACTTGTAGTATTATGCAGGCTGCCCATCTAAACCCATCATTGCCTGGCACCTACACACTAAGGGCAAGGATCCAGCCAACTTGTGAGTGGGCACCATGCCATTTGAGCAGATGGGCCTGGAAGTCGGCAGCCAGTAGACCATGTATGTGCATCAACAGTGGGTGTTGAGGGCATGATTCCCAGAGGAGAATGTCCTAACAGCTGTCTGGCCTGAGCCAACATACTTACAACCAAGGAAATGTGCCATCCTTCAATCCTGCTGAGTCGGATTAACCTTCAGAAGTAAATCTGCTTTCTCGGCAGCAGAAGGTGAGTTTGGGGTCTCAGAAAACCTCAAAGAATAAGTGAAGAGAGGAAACTGGAAAGATACAATTATTAAGTATTGCCTAGCAATGCTAAGGGCATTTAATGTATTTACTTTAAATATTTGACTGAAAGTCTGTTAATTCTTGAATGAATGGCATAGTTATTAAAAACTTTGCTTCCTATGATGCTATGAAAGGGATATTCCCTTTCAATACAGTATTTTCCCTCCTCTGAATTAAGAAATAAAATGTATGAAAAATGGTGTTAGTTGACTGTAGAAAACAAACTATGGGTAGACATCTTTATCAAATTTTACATCTCATGAATTAAATTTAATATATAATAGATTATGTTGTTGTCATTGTCAGGTGCTATAGAGTTGGGTCTGACTCACATAGACTCTATGTACAATAGATAAAACACTACCTGACACTGTGCCACGCCTGGCACTATTGTTAGTGTTTCTCTGCTATTCATAAGGTCTTCTATGTCTAATTGTTTCAGAAGTGGGCTGCCAGGTCCTTCTCCCAAGCCTACAAAACTTGGTATTTCCAGGCAATCTCCCACCCATTAACCAGGCCTGACGCCACTTAGCTTCCAAGATATGAAAAAATCAGTCACTAGGTTGGCACAGACGTAGACATAATAAATCACAGCTTTTCAAAATAAGAGATCATCTTCTTCAGTGATTGAACATTCTCTTGAATAAGTAACAAGAAAACTAGGTTTTTCAATCCAGATTCTTCAGGAAAATGAAAGAGTCTTAAAAATTTTAGACTGAAAGAAAGTAAAGCCTGATTCTAATTTGTTAAGAATTTCATATAGCTGGACTTCATGAAATTAGATATACTAGTAGGTTATTTCTGCTCAACCTAGAAAAATGGTGATTTGGCAATGATTTGTTTTATTTGGATAAAAATAAACAGAACATTTTAGTAATTCAGTCCCACAACAATTACTTGTCTATTTTCCATTTTTATAAGGTATTTATGAAATAGTTTTCTAGTATTATTTTCTGTTGTCTTAAATATTTTTACTTAAAAGTTATCATCTGATTTGCAGCTGTGGAAAAAATGGCAATTTTCTTCAAGTGTTCTAGATTACCCATCTGTATTTTCATAATCTACTCTTTGAACTATTCCCTTTTGTTTATATCAAAAGAGTAAATATCTCTACCACAGGGAATAAAATATGAGTAAATTATTTTAACTGCTAATGTTAGGAAACATAGCTGTGGCTTTAACAAATTATATAATGCCATGGCTTGGATACCAATGATAGTATAAGTAGAATAAAATATTTATCTCTCTATTTTGGTCCTTAGTTTCTCATTAAAATGATTTAAAAGTTCACAGTTGAAGGTACAAAATCAACCTAGATGTTCCTCAATGGGTGAATATATAGAGACACTATTTAGTCATAAAGTAAAATGAAATTCTGTCATTAGTGGCAGCATGGATGGAACTGGAGGACATTATGTTAAGGGAAATAAATCAGGCATGAAAAAACAAATACTGCACATTCTCACTTATGAGTTGCTATAGTTTGAATACATATTATTGTTAGTTGCCATTGAGTCAGGTCTGACTCATAGCAACCTTGTGTACAATAGAGTGAAAAACTATATGAATAAATGTAGTGTTTCTCAAAGGTTGATGCGTTAAAGGGTTTTTCCTCAGAGAGGCACTATTTGGAGGTTCTGTAGACCTTTAGAAGTTGGGGCCTTATGGGAGGTCTTTAGGTTGTTGGAGCTATGCCCCTGAAGGGGATTGTGAGATCCTGGTCTGTCTTCTTTTTCTCTTTTGCTTCCTCATTAATGAATTGAGCAGTTCTTTGTCATGTGCCCCAGCCAAGATGTGTTGTCTCACCATGAGCCCAGAGCAATAGAGTAAATTGATTATGGACTGGAAGCTTCAAAATTGGGATCCAAAATAAATTTTTCTCTCTGTAAGTTACTTATCTCAGGTATTTCATTATAGTTATGGAAAGCTGATTAATAAGTATATAGAATCTAAAAACTTGACCTCATAGAATAGAGGGTAGAATAGTGGTTACCATTGAAAAGAATGAGAAGGAGTGCAGAGAGATGAGGAAGAGATAATGGTTAATGGGCATGTGGGTACAGTTGGGTAGAAAGAATTACTTCTAATGTTCTGTAGCACAGCAAGATAACTATTATTCACAGTATTAGTTGCATATTTCAGAACAGCTAATAGAGAGGATTTTGAGTATTTCCAATATAAAGACATGATCAATATTTAGGGTAATGGCTATACCAATTACCCTTATCTGATCAATATACATTTTATACCTGTATTGAAATTTCACACTGTACTCCATAAACATGTACTATTATTCTGAATCCATGAAACAAATTAAAACCAAGATATTTAGGGAAAAATGAAGTTAAATACAAATATATACAAAAAATTCTTGGCTAAACATACATGATCATGCAGAGAAAAAATAAACTAAAAATTAAGAAAGTGCATAAATGTACTCACATGCAAGAAATGTAGAAATTCATATTGCTCTTCATTCTTGGTTCTGATGATTCTTATATCAAGAGCCTACTCAAAGACTAAAATTGTGGTATGTCAAGATTCTATATGAATGGTACCTCTTAGCCTGAGAAAATTCTTAGAGAAAAACATTATACTGAAAGTATCTATAAAATATATGAGAAAAATAATATTCATCCCCAAATAAGCAAATATGTATACTGTATAAAACTGATTTTTTATTTAAACTAGGAAGATTATGAGAATGTCTGATTTTATTCTTGGAGGAACACATGTGCTTGGGACTAAGTAGTGCAAGGATAGAGTATTAAGCAACTTGAATCACCTAGCAAGCACTTCCCTTTGGCTATCTGGCGATAGGAAAATGTGGTTAAGACTGAATTTAACTCAACTAGACAACCCCCAGGATTGAATCTGGTGAGTATTTTAACTGACGCAGATGCTGACTAATGAATAGTCAACAAATTTTTTAAATGCTGACATACTTTAATATGTCCTCAAGAAGCCATTTGAACTGTTCCCTTTCATTTTCTGCAAGGGATAAAAGACATAATAATATCTGTCTGACATTATACATCTAAAAGTCATAAGAAACAGCTGAAAAGGGCAGGGTGGAGGAGCATCGCTTACGGTGATTGAATGGTTTAGTAGGCAGAGGAGGGAGGAAGGTATAAATGTTTACTTAGCATGTACTAATAAGGTGCAGAACAGAACAATTTGATCTGTCATTGCTTTATGTCATTGCTTCCCATTAGGACTATGAGAAGATACGTTTCAAAAACTTTAGAATAATCATGGGACCTGCATGAATTTTATGTGTCTACATAATTAAAATTACAAAATTAAATTCATAATTAAATCAAGTCCTCCAATCTTAACTTTCACTTCTTTCTGAATAACTGTTATCTATTCACACATGTGAGCCTGCAGCTGTACCACCATGGCATCTGATCCCTCAGATCTCAGAACCTAAGCAGGGTCGTGTCTGGTGAGTACTTGGATGAGAGACTGCCTGGATATACCTGGTGCTCTAGGCTTGGGAGAAGGACCTGGAAGCCCACTCCCCTCCCCCCCCCAAAAAAAAATCAGCCATTGAAAATCTTATGGATAGCAGAAAAGTACTGATATAGTACCAGACATGGCACAGTGTCAGGTAGTGCTTCATTCTTTTGTACACAGGGTCACTATGAGTTGGACCTAACTCAATGGCACCTAACATATGAGTTTTCTAAAAATAGCCACAATTCGAGTTAATGTGTATTATTTCTTTTTCTCTTTTGTTTTTTCTTTTTGTTTGTCGCACATACTTGTCAAGTGTTCCAGCACTAGGCTGCTTCCCTAGGCATTTAATTAATTAATTAATTAATTTTTATTTTTATTTTTTTTTAATCTTGAGACAGGGTCTTCCTAAGTTACACAGGCTACCTCTAGCCTTGAACTTGCTATCCTCCAGCCTTAGCCTTCTGAGTCACTGGGATTATAGGTGTGCAACACCATGATGAGTATTATTTCTAAACAACTAAATCACTATGATTGCAGGGAAAAAAAAGCTTCACTAACTTTCCTTAATTTATGATTGTGATAGTTTTAAGAAATAGAATTTGGCAAAACAAGATAAAATTTGAATATAAGAATTGGGATACACCAAAATAAAACTTTGAGAAACTGTGAAGATAAAAACTAAACTTAACCACAGATTTATTTCTGTTTTGCATCCAAGTATCCAGGGAGGTTGCTAATGGGAGGGATGCCTCAGAAAATGTACACGTCTGTGAAAATGTTGGAACAAACTAATGCTTTGCTTCAAGTGGTTTTATTTCAATGCTAAGCCACAAGATACAAACTTTCATCAAAAATGGTAATCTATTTAAAATCAGAGCTGTGTGGAATGTTTCATGTTTATGTATAACTTTCATAGTAGACCCTCCTACACAAGGAAAATAATATGTCCAAATTCTGTTATTTTTGCAGCATGTAATATATCACATACTAATGCCACCCATCAGTTTCATGTCCTTTAAACAGATAAAAATGAAAAAAGGAATGGATGAAGAAATGAAAACAAAAGGTATCTGAAAAACTTAATTAGGACATATATTCTAATAAGAACAAAGAGATATTTAAAGAAAAATATGCACTATGCATTCTGAATACTTTATTTTTGTACTTTATTTTGCCAACTAAAAAGGTAAAGAACCTTGGGAAGAGCAGGGCAGGAGTGCATGGGGACAGAATGGTGAGTGGTGATGAAGAAGGAAAAACACAGATTTGATCTAAAATTGTTTTAGTCACATAGATTAATCCAATATTGGGTTTAAGAGAATCAAAGTCAGAAGACATCTATATTTTAATTTTTTTCAATGGTAGTTATAAATCTTTCCTATTTATAGGACCTGATATTTCAATATGAAGATGGCATCATTAAAAAAAGATTGCTCACCAAATTAAGAAGATGAGGTCTGATATGATATTTTTCTCCCTAAAATAAGGGTTATCAACTCAAGTATTTATTATCAAAGTTTATTTACCTAAGATTCAGCATATGGAAGTAGTAAAACAGCTTATAACATAATCATGTGACCTTGAAATCCTTAAATGACATGCTTAATAAAATCAGAGGAACTGAATTGTACAGGCCTCTTTTTGCTAGAATTTTGGAAATAAAATGAGAGGTAGAAATCCATGAAAATTTTAAAGGGGAATTGTAAGATGATATTGAAACCAACAGGTCATAATTTATGAATAAAAGAACTAGCAAAAAAATGAGGCTGTGAACTCTGAAATATGTGATAGACATGCAAACATGCCCACTTAAGTTTACAGGGAGGAATTGTATACTACTAAAGAACATTTGGAAGCAAAAAAGGAAGAAGACATGCATAAAAATAATGCTCTAAAGCTTCCTCAGAAGAAATGCTTCAGTACTTACAAGAGAAAATAATTTATTAAAATAAAGTTATATTAAGCTACTAATAGTACTACTACATGGGAGAAGGACCTGGCAATCCACTCCCAAGGCAATCCCGAAACAATTAGCCATTGAAACCCCTACGAGGGTTGCTATGTGTCGGACAGGACTCAACAGCACTTAACAACAGTCCTACTACAACTGCTGTGGTGGCAGCACCGGCTGTTGCTGCTATTCAAGTTTTCAAAATTCAATAATTACTGACATAAATGGATGAAATATGAAATGTTCTGTGATTAAAAAAGAAAGTATTGTAATGGCACCTAATGTCTTAAGCTGCACTGTTTCTCAAGGGAGTGTCCCATAATAATTTATAAAATTATTAGATAATAATAAATTATTAAAAATATTTATAGAAGTGCTATAAAATCTCTGTTATTCATAATGTGGTTTAGGAGAGGCTTTTTTACCCTTCAAACTTATCACATGTGATTTTGGTTGACCCCAAGTTTTCTTTGTAGTTATTACTTCAATTAGTTATATAATTTAGAGAGAGTTTGGCATATCCTAACTTTCTTGATATCCATATGAGACAATTAAGCCATTTTAGAGCCAGAATATCCTAAATCATAAGTCTCAGTCAGCATAATATGATTTGGAATGATAACATATTTCTTTGCCTCATGATTTACTAAGCAGAGCATTTGGCCAAAGACAGGTGATGAACGTTTTCTTTTTTCAAACATATTTCATAACATGGTTGAATATGATAGGTTGGCTAGCTTATTGATTTAGGAATGATCAGCAATATTACTTCCCCTAAAGGAATATTAAGATGAGTCATAACAGATTTGAAATCTGATTTCCAGCTTCCCATACAAACGTGTATAAATTTATGTTTGACTCTTTTTAAAGTTCAAACTGGAAACAATCTCTTCTGCACAAAGACAGGACTCAGGTTTGTGGTTTCCTATGATTTTAGTGACTGCTGAGATACATATATGATAAAATACATGAAAAATTAACCTATAAAGCATGAGGGCTAGGGTTTAGCTCAGTTGGTAGAGGGCTGCCCTGCACTCTCTGAGGCCCTGGATTCCATCCCAGCACCGCACAAATTGGAGAAGGACCTGGCAGCCCATTCCTGAAACAATTCTGAAAGAAATAGCATTGAAAACACTATGAATAACAGAGAAGCACTGATGTAGTGCCAGCATGGTCCAGTGTTAGGGAGTGTTTTGTTCTATTCTCCATAAGGCCACAATAAGTCAGATGTGACTCCATGGCACCTAGCAACAAGAACTATGAAGCATAATAGTTGAGGACTTAGATCAATGTTAAAATATCACGAGTTTGACTTATAGTGACCCTCTTATAGTGACAACAGAAGGAAACACTCCCTGACACTGTGCCATGCCTGACCCTATTGTCAGTACTTCTCTGCTATTCATAGGGTTTTCAATGGTATTTTGTTTCAGGAGTGGATTTCTAGGTCCTTCTCCCTAGCCTGCAGCACCTGGTATTTCCAGGCAGTCTCCCATCCAAGGACTAACCAAGCCAATCTTCCTTTGCTTCCAAGATCATGCAGGATCAGATGCCAGGGTGCTATGGCTATAGGCATTGAAACAATTAGCCATTGAAAATCTTACAAGCAGCAAGAGAAGCACTGTCAAATATAGTGCTGGAAGATGAGTCTCCTAGGATGGAAGGTTTTCAAGAAATGAGTAGGAAAGAGTTGCCTCCCCAAGCTGACCTTTATAACGGGAATGGAGTAAAGCCCCTGAGACATCCTTTTGCTGGTGTGGCACAACTCAAAATGAGAAGAAGCATAGTGCTGCAACACTGGATTCTAGCATGAAAAGACCATATCCATGGCACAGTGTTGGATTATATTTTGTTCTGCTGTACTTAGGGTTGCTAAGAGTTGAATCTGACTCAATGGCACCTAAGAACAAAACAAGGTTTGGGTTAGATTAAACACACTAATATACACAAAGCACATAGAATAGTGCCTGGCAAATAAGTACTTGATCAGTGTTAGTATATGGTATTACCTTTGTATCATTTCTTGTTTTGGCCAAGGGCTCCCAAGCCTTGGGCCATGGACTTGTACCAGTGTGAGCGGCAGGTGAGCAAGTGAAATTTCATCTGTTGTTGCTTTTAGGCACTGTCAAGTCAGTATTTACACAAAAAAATGAAATGCACTTGGATTATCCCACACCTCCCTCCACTGCTGTTTGTGGAAAAATTGTCTTCCATGAAACCGGTCTGTGGCACCAAAAAGGTTGGGGAATGCTGGCTTAGACTGTGAAACCAGTGGGCCCCTTCAAGGGAAAAATAAATATATATTCAAGAAATGGTCAGCTCTGTTCTGATTTCTTCTCACTAAAATTTGTTTCCCAAACTTCAGTCTTTCAGTTACTACATTTGTGTTTTTCCATATTCCATGCCCCATATTACTTAATTATGTTATTTAAATAACTTTATTTTAAAGGAAAATGTATTCACATCACCACTAAATGGCTTTGATATGATAAAATATTTAATAAACCAAAGTCACCAGCCAAAATAATCTCTTGTGCTCTCAACCAACATGTGTGCAACATAGTATGAATCCTTGCTTTAGAGGAGAACTTTCTAGAGACTGAGTGGAAAGGACTATTAGAGGATGGTCAGTCACTACGCCCATCAAAATCTAGTAGTGGTGGGACACAAGAGGGCATGACGTTGGTCATAAAAGGAATGTGACAATGGACAGAGGCAAGTGCCCAGGTGGTCATGCATCAATAATGTAGAGACATTTACCTGGCAGCACTTTCGCTAACACTTAAAGCTTGAGGTGGTTTGCATGCCAGGGGGATTACATTTACCCCAAGATTGAAAATCTGGTTAGGTTTCAAGGAAATAAGAAAAATCTCCTCATCCCAGAACTTTTCCACCCTTGTGAGTTGCATATAAAACATATATTTTAAATTTTCAGGCAGATTACAAGTGTTAGTATAATCAGTACTTACCAGTAGGAAGTTCCAAATGTATAGCACTATAAAATGAATTCCTGTTTTCTTAAGAAGCTAAAGTACCAAGAAGATAATCATCCCTCTGTTCAGAAGCTGAAATATCTGTGGATAACCAGGATGGAGTTTGGGTTTCTAGGCTCCCTCACATTAACTATTTTCGTTCTCTATACATAAGCCCTTTCCTTTTCACATCGGTGGAGCACCAATTATGGTTATCCTTTTTGGGGTAATGCTATCAGCTGTAAAATTCTCAGGAACACTCAATGGCTCCCAGAAGGGAAAATTTATTTCTCACTTAGGCACCAGAAGGGAGTTTGCCACATAAACGCTCTCTGCAACTTTTCTCTACGTGAAAAATCATTCTGAAACAAAAAGTTTATTAATGAATACAAAGTGAACTTTCCACACCTAGGTTTGGCCTTCTCCACATGATGATTCAGGGCCCAAACTCCTTCCAGGTGCATCTTCTTCTTCCTCCCATGGTGGAAAGACCAATGTTTACACCCAGCTATTGGAGGAGGAAAGAGAGAAGTGGAGGAAACGCCCTAACTAGTGCCTAGCTTTGGCCATTGTTGTGCCACTGTTTCTGCTCAGAATCCAAGTCAGTCAGTTACTCTTAACTGCAAGCTAGGCTGAGAAAGGTGCTCTAGCTGTGTGTGTAGAAAAGACTATAAAATTTTCCCTTCGTTTCACCATCTATCACTTTGTGCCTATCCTCCAGTCCTGAACAATATGTCTGCTCACCTCCCTAAAGGATTCATCCCCATATTCCATCCAATTACTACCTCAGGCTCTATTTCCAGAATCTCTCATGATACATGTTGTTGTTATTGTTAGGTGTCCTTGAGTCAAGTCTGACTCATAGCAACCCTAGGTACAACAGATGGAAACACTTCCCAATTCTGTGCCAGGCACATGATCTTTCTTATGTTTAAGCCCATTGTTGCAGACACTGTGTCAATCCATCTGGTGGAGGGTTTTCCTTTTTTTCGTTGACCTGCCACTGTCCCAAACATGGTGTCTTTCTCCAGGGATTAATCTCTCCTGACTACATGTCCAATATATGTAAGCCATAGTCTGGCCATAGCTCTTGCCATAAACTCAAGGTCACACTATTAGGGTTTAATGGCTTTGGATTTAAAATACAAGTTCTCTCCCTCACTTTATCCACCATGTCCACCAGAAATGATGAAGCAAGAACTTGGAAACTGAAAAACAAACAACAAACAAAAACTCCTGTCATTAGTAAAAGGGCAAAATAATAAGGAGCCCAGAGTCACTGTACCAAAATGGTGTGTCAATCCTGCTGAGTAGTCCCTGTGAGACCCTTGCTCTGGCAGCACAGCCAGTCTTTGACTCTTTGTCCTGGGAGAATTCCCCCAATCCATTGCTCTCTGGAGCGCTTGGGCTCTGCTTTCTGGAGGCTCTTCTTTCTGCTTATCCTCCATGGGCCACATCTGAAGTGGACAGTGGAGAGAATGATAGCTTTCGATTTGTACTTTCCTCATAACCCAGTTTCTGTGGAACAAATATGAGGTTCCAGGGCCAGATGAATTTGAGGCAGGTTCTTGGTTTCCTTGGTAATATGATTCCCTCAAAATCTTCATAGACATTGTTCTAATTCCTTTAGTCAGTTTCATGTGGTATTAACCAGAGCCAACTCTACATGTACTCTAGTTTGCTTCATCTCTTCCCACTGTGCGCTCCTGATTGAGACCTCTCCCATTCTCTCTCTCTCTCTGTCTCTCTCTCTGTCTCTCTCTCTCTCTAACACACACACATATCACATGCTCTTTTCTTTCTTCCCTCTCCCTCTTCCTTCTTCCTTCTCCCTCCTCCTTCTCTCTCCTGTCCGCCTCCTCTCCACTTCATGTAAATTGTGAAATATTATTACTAATGATAGTCTTTAAGTTATCAAGCAGATTTAATCATAAGCTCTTTCTCATTCTCTTACCCATGATGCTTCTTCAGGAAAAAGAAAAATAGACTTATTTTTATTTGTTCTAAGAGCACTTATCACATGATTTTTTCTACTTAATTAACTCTGGATAATAGGGAAGATAGGAAAAGTAGTCAAACACTGGTTCTGAAGAAGCTGAGCTCACATCAAAAACAAAACGTTTTGATATGAAATATTTTGTGCCAGTTATTATTGGTTATTATTGCTACGTTTTAAATCACTCTGAAACACAAAGGCGTAAGACAATAATTTTATTCTTGTTGTTGTTGCTAGGTGCCATCAAGTTGGTGTCCAAATCATAGCAACCTTGTGTACCAGATGAAACACTGTTCTCAGTGCCTCTCTGCTATTCATAGGGTTTTCAATGGCAGGTTGTTTTTTGGCAGTGAGCTGCCAGGTCCTTCTCCCTTTATTATTCTTAGCTACTCGTAAAAAAAAAAAAAAAAAAAAAAAAAATCAGACCAAGTGCAGTAGGAACAGCTTGTTTCTCCTCTGGTGATGTTTAAGGACTTCTGGGAAGTTTGAAGGCTGGTGATGGAATCCTCAGGAAGTCTTTGTACTCACATAATTGGTGTAAGTAGGTGGCTTCTAGACCCTCACTAGTTGACCAGTAAGAAAAACCTATGAAGCCTTTCCTTGTGGTCACTCAGTGTAGAGTTATTTGATCTTCCTCACAACATGGTGACTATTTCCCATGATGCTAGTTCCAAGGCAGAAGTCCATAATATTTTTGTGTTCTAACTGTCGAAGTCATATAGTGGCACTTCTGTCATATTTTTTGGTTAAAGCAGGGCTAAAGGTCTGGCTAGGACCAAAATGAGAGGAACATAGATCTTACTACTGATGGGGAGAGTGTCAAGATTAAACAGTAAGTTGTATGTATGGGAGATGAGATATTGTCATAGCCAGCCATTTTGGAATATGCATTTTACTCAAATTAATAAATATCTGAAACATTTCTCATTTTATATCTATTTTATTTACCTTCTTGAGTACATCTGATTATTCTCATGGTCACATTTACTAAATTCTCTTTGTACAGCTTATTTAAGGAAAATAATATAATAATATCAAATGTCAATATATTCGCAGATATCTCGACACAGAAGGAATCATTCACAGCATGTCCTAAAAGATGTCATTCCTCCATTGGAACAACTGGTAAGTGATCAATTTGCTCTAGTACTGTATTCTTTGATCTATTAAGCAAAATTAATTGTCCCCAAACTCAGTCACATAATACTGCACACAACATTTTCTTATATTCTGTGGGTTGGGAATCTTGGCATGGCTTAGCAGAATCCTTTAGCTTAGAGAAATCCAAAGATTAAAGTCAAGATTTCAGTCAGATCTGGGGTCACATCTGAAGATTTGGAGTGTCTGCAATCAAGCTACTGGCAGGGTTGTTGGCAGGGTTTACATCCTCTAGGGCAGTTGTCCAAAGGGTTCTGTGTCATTTGTTCTGGTCCATTCAGGCTCCCATGACAAATACCTCAGACTGGGTAGCATATAAATAACATGAATTTGTTTCTCATCATTCTGGATTGTGGAAGCCCCAGATCAGGGCACCAGCACAGTCAATTTATGAAGAGGGTCCTCCTCCTGTAGACTGCCAACTTCTCTTCATGTTGTCACATTGCAGAAAGAGAGTTAGAGAGCTTTCTGGGATCCTTTTCGTAAAGGCCCTAATCCCATTCACAAGGGCTCTGCACTCTGGATTACCTCTGGATTACTCTGGATTACTTCTGGATAACTTCTGGAATACACCGCCTAAGGCATTTACATTGGGGGTTAAATTTCAGCATAGGAACCTTAGAAGGGATGCAAACATTCATTACACAATAACACTCCTTGACTGGAAATTGAAGCCAAGGAGGCTTCAATTTTCCCTAGAGTAAAAGGTGGAAACCATCTAGTATTTCACAGGCAGTACAGGTCCCAGCTACCTCTTTGATCTCACCTCTCTTTCTTTTCTACTGTTTCACTCTGCTCCAAACAAGCTGACATCATACTTCTGCAGCAAGGCCATTCTATTTGCTTTTACTTCCTTCTCTTATAATTTATCTGTGTCTACTGATTTGTATGTGTCATTCCTTCATTTGCTTCATGTCTTTGTTCTTATATCACCTTTTAAAGTGGTCATCTCTAATCCCCTTAAACAAACTAACATCATTTCAATCCACACTCTTTCTTGCTTATCCTTATTTTTCTCAATAAACCTTACCATCATCTGGCACACAATTTCTTTTTGTCATTCCCTTAGAATGTTCATCTGTGAGGCAGAGACATCTCCTCCTATGTTCATAATTCTACTCCCATGATTCTAGCCATTGCCAGAAGGTGGAAGAACTCCATAAATATGTGTTGAATGAGTGCATCAAAAGTTAATGGCTTTTGTTTTTACTTGCCAGTTTGTAATACAGAGATTTATGCTTTGATATTTTCTCTTTTATCTCATATCTTCAAGCACTACTCATATGCTCAAAGATTGCTTTCAGTGTCATCATAGAGATGAAATCTTCCTAATTGAACTCATCAGCAGCACCTTCTCAAATTGATTCCCTTTCTATCGGTGTCCATCTCTAGTAGTAGCAACCATCTGCCTAGGCTTAGAACATGTTTTCTTTAGATCTTTTATTTTCTTTATCACTGTTCACACACATCACCAATTTTTGGAGCAGTTTCTCCTTAATGGTTGTGGTGCATCATGTGCCTTGCCCACAGGCACACCCCTTGCCCAGGTCTATATTTTGGAAATAAGGTCACTCTATGTGCTCCAGGCTAGCCTGGAACTCAATCTCCTGCCTCTGCCTTCCCAGTACTGGAATTTCCCACCTGCACCACCACACTTGGCTCTTCAAGCACTTCTCATCTCACCTCATACACTTGACTGCACCCCTCCAGCTGAACTTGGACAGTGATTCAGATCAATCTCCTTTAGATAGTACCTTCATTATTTCATTTTTCTTGACAAAACTTTCACCAGCTTTCTCTTTTCTATGGTTTCAAGTTTATAGTTTATAGACCTCTCTCATGGCCCCTGATTTACCTTATTTACTCTATACTCCCAAATACATGCTCTCAAGCCAGAAGCAGTAACATGATTAAGACATGGCTTTCAGCCAGAAGGAGCTTAGATTTTCTGGGATAATTATGATCTTTCATCTGAGCATCTGCTCATACTGATTTGTGCTGTTCACTCTTACTTCATGGGGAATAGACTTGTTCTGTGGCTGGTCTGTAAATGCCTGGAAGTTAGAGGCCATGACTTTTATTTATTATGTCATACTTTCAATTATACCTCTTTTGACACTAGTGTTTGTTCAAGAAGGATATGTTATCAACTGATGTGACAATATAATGTTACAGGCTAGTTAAAATAATGGCATTCATTGCAGATATTAATAGATATACACATGCCATTCATAGTGAAAGCCAATTTTTCAATATTGTGATTAGATATAATAATATTTTGTTTTCAAAATTAATTGTCAGTTCTCAATTTCACATTTTCTATGAGAACTACTTTTGTGACTCCTTAAATTTGAATTAGATAGCCTTTCTTTGATCTGCCTCCCAATAGCAATTTGGTCTTTCAGCTGCATCACACTGAAATTGGCTATTTCCTTTTCTGTCTCTCTTGCTGAACTATAAGCTGTATGAAGTGAAGGCTATGCCTTATTCAGTCTTATATTATTAGAACTCAATATATAGCCTGGCATTCTGAGGCTGTCCAGTCAAAAGTAAAATAAATATTTTATTTGCTCTATAATCTGAACTTATTTAAAATGTATTTAAAATTTGGACTACAGAGCAAATAAAATACACACAAATAATAGCTGTGTTTTATAAAAATAGCCCATGTAAATGTTTACACTGAAATGCTTGAAACAGCAAATATTACACTGAAAATAGAGCTAGGTGAATGTGAGTTGTTGTTGTTGTTGTTGTTGTTGTTGTTAGGTGCAGTCAAGTCAGGTCTGATTCATACTGACCTGATATACAAAAGACAAAACACTCCCCAACTCTGTGCCATGCTCGGCACTATTCTCAGTGTTTCTCTGCGATTTATATGGCTTTCAATGGTGGATTGTTTTGGAAGTGAGTTGTCCAGTCCTTCTCCCATGACTACAGCACCAGGTAATCCCAGGTGGTTGGTTTCCCATCCAAGTACTAACCAGGCCTTTCGCTGCTTAGCTTCTGAGATCTGACTAGACCAGTAGCCAGGATGGTTTGGCTGTAGGAAGGGTGGTATGTCTTGCCTCCCACCCCAGATCCTCCTGTCCTGTTCTCCTTAGGAAGTTAATTACTGGATATACATATATGTGTATACACATAAATATATATGCAAGTGTATTTGGGTAATACTTTAAGGTGTCCAATTTTTTACACAAAATATACCTATGAATTACAATCTTTTAAAATTCTAGTTGTGATTGTTATTCAGATTTAATCAATAACTATTATTTAGTTTTTATTTTAATAGCTATACCTTCATATAAAGCATAGGTTAATTGTACAGAGACCATTAGAATATTCAGAAATAATTTTCTTAATTTACCTTCCTAAAATTAAGGTTACTTTATTTATTACATGTAGTAGTCTGTCTTGACTCTGCAGCCTCAACTCTATACAAAAGAAATCCATTTTGAATATTACAAGTTATCAGTAGCATGTTAATAAACAAAAGATGTTCTCAATTCTTCTAGCTCAGGTAACTTTGGAAAAGTGAGATTGAGAAGTACTACTAAATAGAAGTAGAAGCATTGATTTTTTAAAATCCTGTAGTTTGCTCTTATTAGTTCCATTGAATCTGATTCCTCTCTCCTTATAGGCATATGTGCATATTTCTCTATTTCTCTCTGTTTCTCTGTGTATGTTTTTCTATTTCTCTGTGTTTGTGTGTGTATTCTCTCCCCCCTCCCTATTTCTCTCTCTCTCTCTCACACATACACATACGCGCGCACAGAGATACTAGTTCTGTAATCTTTGAGACTACCAATTTATTTCCTAGACCTGACTTGTGTTTTCTTAGATTCTCTGAGTATGAATTTCTTTTTTTTTGTCTTGTGAACATAGATGATACTCAACTTTAATCCATCAACTTCTATTGAATTCTATTTCTTATTTAAGGTTAAACATAGAAATGCCATGTATGCTCCAAACTCTTATTGATGAATCATTATTATGAATAGCAATGCCAAAATAACCAAGTTTTTCCCCTAAAGCAACCTGATTAATTATAAACTATCTGTTATCATTCATCAAGACTTTAGTTATGTTTTAGAACTCAAAAAACTTTCTTTACATCTGACTAATCTAACTTTATATTCTTTTCACCTAAACTGATATTCATTCCCCACAACTTTTCCATGTTCCTTCCTTTTTCCAACTTTGTCTATTTCCACCATGCCTCAAGTTGATTCCCAGTCATCTACAGGTTCTTGCAGTAGGGTCTGTTGGCAATGTCTGCAGGACAAGCTACCATACATCAAATAATGTACATCAAAATCCTTTAGAAAACTAATAAAATCCTTTAATTTGATAGGATTAATCATTATTTTTTATTATTTATGCCGCATGGATTCTCAAGCTTATTTATTTCTAAGATCCTGTGCTATAATAGAAATCTCAATTCCTTTATCTCTTATATTCAGAAAATTCTCCTGAACATTTCCAAAGATTCATGAGAGATTTTGGCTTTAGTCACAATTTGTCAAATTATCCATTAGGTCCATCATCTTTGCAGTAAAATTATTTACTTGGTAACATAAACTCCACCTTTGGGGATGCTCCAGTGTATGCTAACACCTTGTGGGAGCCATGCTTTATCTCTTAATGTTCCCTTAAATAAAGCTGATTGTGGCAAACATGATTAAACAGATGAGCAATTCATTTCTTTTAAATATTGCCAAGAAAATGTTTCTTATTAGAATTTAGAAATCTCCTGGTGGAAATGAACCAGTTCACTGGCAGGTATATTATTTATGCTACATAGTATGGAAACACACAGGCTTTTGATGGGAGAGACTGGAATAATTTTCTGAGAATCTGTGTGATTGCTTCACAAATGCTATGATTTAGCAACAACTTTGAACATGAAACATCAAACACACTAATATGCATTTGTTTCTTAATCTTGTATATTCCATATTACAAATGTTCATGAGACACAATTATTTTCAGGGCACTTTTCCTTTTTCCCTTAAAGAAATATTCAAGAAAAATAACCCTGTTTATACCATGTTAAATCTTTATCTTCCTTATTTTTATCAAAAGAGTATAAAACATGTCTATGGATAACCCTGCAGGAGTCAAAAGCCTGTGGCAGGTTTTAGAGAATCATCTGCTTCCTCCTGAGCTAGGAGGATTTTGAGGACAGAACTCAGGAAGTTGCCATGGCTTTGGGGCAAAGCAGGCTTTTGTAGATAAACCTTAAGTCACAGATCCTACCTTTTGGAGCCAGATATCATTTTGTGGATTAATTAATACGTGTGAGGGCTGCCAGAATGAAAGACATTGTGAGGATACTGTGTTTTCTTTCTTTTTTTCTTTTCTTTTGAAACAAAGACAGCCACTTTGGAGAAATAGTTCTATTGGTCAGGCTGGGCTTTCCCTAAATTGCAAAAAGAATTCCAAAAGCTCTTCAGTCTTTCAAAATTCTATTTGGGGAAGAGAAAATTACATTTCCTGAAATAATATCCTTTCAGTTCTTCAAGCTGCTAATCATAAGTTATATGATCAAATAATTCTATTAGAAACCACCTCCAGTTTTCATATCCCCACCCTTTTCTCAAGCAGGAGTGTGCTTATTAATTCAAGTACTTGTTTAGGCCACACCCATCCCAGGCAGTGTGTTAGGTTCAGGGTGTGCTATGAGAGGTGAACTAGTTATGTCCTTTATTGGACGAGCTTTCAGTCTAAGGAGGAACAGAAGCATTAAGCAAGGGAAGGAAAGCATCATTCTATACTTGCAAATTGTAAAACATGCTATGATGAAAGGGAAGCAAATTTCTCTGAAGGAAGAAGAAAAGAAATCGCTCTTTGAAAGGAGTTGCAATCAGAAGGGGCAACAAGTAAAAGCACTGAAAGTGGGAATAAAGTTATTACATTTGAAAAGTTGCAAGAATACTATACTGGCTACAATATAGCAAATAGAGGAAATGAGCCTGGAGGGGCCAGTACTCAGATGCTGAAGAGCATTGAGGTGGTGGTAAAAAGTTCAGAAGCCAGGAAAACACAGAAACAAGTTAAAATTCCTCTCCCACACAGGCTCACATTTGCAATTCATTTAACTCTAACATAGAGAAAAAGTGCACGCACACAATGACAACAAAGACTGTTAGCATTGAGCAAGCCTTTCTTCCCTGCTGCCCAAACCAAAATTAGGTTATAACACAACTGAATTAGAGTAATAAGTTGCCCAGACAGTATCCAGGAAGGCCATTCTCACTGAACTCTAGTGACAGGCAAAGAAAGAGTAACATTAAAATCAGAAACACAGAAAAAGAAATTCCATGAAATGAAGAAAGAAACTGAGGGGGAGGAAGGAGAGATGAAATACAAGAAAAGTCTTCAGAAGACTGAAGAAAACTCTTCAGATACAAAGAGGTACCCTCCTCAGCCTGGCTCCCAAACTAAATTTTGATTTAGTTTGATTTGGTGGTGAACAAATGAAACACTCTGAAGAGGAGAGTATTTATGAGAGCATTGCTCAACAAATATACTAAAAAGAGTATAAATAAGCTGCAGTGAGCAAACCACGCCTAACTCTAAGATCTGAAATCAAATCCAACTTTGCAAAAATTACTTCAAGAATTCTTAGATGTCATTCTCTGGTCTCTGTTCACATATGGCACAGAATCATTTTTCTTTGCTTTTCTTCCACTCTTCTTTTCATGTAATCATTGTATTCAACTTAAGAATTTTGGTTTGCCACTTTTAAAAGTATGCACACAGAATTATGTATTTACATGAGACAAAAACATATTACACTTGAAAGTAACATGTTATTCTTATAGGAGTTCTAATATTAAGTACTAAAAATATATTTAAAACTACTACTACTTTATGTGACATACACTTAAGATGATTTTAAGGTGATTTTTTTCTGGCCTTGGATTCTTTTCTTAATGGCTTGTGTTCACTGTAAATCCCCACACATAGTCAGTAGATTAAAAACATAATCAGTGAATTCCAAAGAAGAAAAGGTATATAGGTGTTAGCTTTCTTGTCACTGTAACCAAAATACCCAAAAGAACAACTTGAAGGAGGAAGTATTTATTGTGGCTCATGGTCTCAGAGGGTTCAGTCCATGATTTCTTGTTCCCATGTACTTGGACAGAACACTACAGCAGTAGGAGCATGGGAAGAGGAGGTTTTTGCATCTTGGTAGGCAGGAAGAAGCAGAGCAGAGCAATAATGGGAAGACATCAGGGCAAGTTGGAGCCCCCAAGGACACACCTCCAGTGACCTGCTTCCTCCAATCAGGTCCTACCTTCTACAGTCCTACCACCTCCCAATAGTCTATTCAAATTTTGAATCCATCATTGAGAGCCCTCATGATTTGGAAACACCCTAACAGATATACCCAGAGGTGTGATTTACTAAATTGCTAGGTAATAAATGTTCAATCCCATCAAGTTGAAAATCAAGATTAGCCATCACAGTATGACATGAAGACAATGTCAAGAAAAGGAAAGCAAAAGAAAGAAAAATGACAGAAATGTTTGTCTGTGAAAAAGTAAAAAAGAAATTTAAGAAGGAAAGAAAAAACATTCTTTGAAAAGTAAAATAGTATAAAAGTATGTATCCTCATCGTGTTTTTAATAGAAATCATCAAAATGAACAAGATTATCATCAAAGTACTGTGATCTAGTAAGGTTTAGAAACCACTTCATTATTAAAAAGGAAAATAATTGAATGCTAGGTCTGTTTGAACACTACAGTGGCTCACGGCTGTAGTCATAGACAGATGATGCAAAGTTCCCTTGAAGGAAGATCAGTCAGCCATACAGAGGTTTCACAGGTCAAAAATCCCCCTTCAGAGGGATCATCACAGTTAGCCTGGGGCCCTGGCTCTGATTTGTGAGCCCCCCCCAAAATCATATTCATCAATATTACCAGGTCTCACAGAATATAATGGGGGATATTCTGACACTCGGTACTTAAGTCATCCACTGACTTTCTACATCAAATAACCTAAGAAGCTGAAACCTGAGTGAGATGGTTGCCAGTGAATGAAGAACTCGAATGAAGGGAGGGAGAATAGTAACTTAAATACACTAGCAAAATAAAAATTATAATTTGTCTTATAAGACAAATGAGCTGTGTGGTTCTGATACTAAAATTCAAACCATTCTCAGCAAAATCTGGTACAGCATCAGATACAGTTCCTTTTCATTTATAAACATGTAGTTTAGAACTCTTTGGTGGAACTGGAGCAGAGGAAAAGCTATTGCTTGCAACTGGATCTGAGAACCACAGAAAGCCTTCACATGAAAAATGAAGTGTCACAATGTAAAGGGATAAAGGGAGAGAGGATAATCTCAATGGAAACAATGCAACTTCATGAGTACATGGGAAAAATAGGGGAATATAACCCAAATATACTTATGAGTTTTACTACATATTAATCAAAAGGTACCATAAACTTCATAAATTGATGAAACTGTAACCAAAAGTGATGTAACAGTTGCATAATGCAAAAATCAAATGCTGTATTACTTCGTACCCCACCAACATTTACCATTAAAAGGGGAAAAAAAATCCTGAAGTGTCTGAACATAGTGTTACAGGCTAGTCTTTCTGCACAGTTGTGACCAAAGGCTGTCTTCTGCTCTCCTGCCTTGTCTGTCACCTCTAGCATAGGCTGATAAGCAGGTACTATTTGGATATCCCACTGCCATTCATTCTTCCCATCTGCATCTCAGCACACCAGTGTCTGCTGAGCACTTCCTCAGTGCTGGCAGACTCCGTGGCATCCAATCTTTCCATATAATGTTATATAGGGCTTCTAAGGGACATTGGACAAATAGCTCCTGAAGCCAAATTTGGCATCTGAAAATTGGTTGACATATTTTAAGTATACACAGTTTAGAGAGAGCTTTAAGGAACTTCCATTTGGCCTAGAATTAAGCATGTATATTCCTAAACTTGGATGTAAAGCTCTATATTATTTTGTAAATCACCAAAGACTCTTTGAGCCCCTGATGACCAACATGTTCAACTGCAATTTATAGATCATTGTCCTTTCAGGCCATGAGATTAGCACACATATTAGAATGAGTAAGGTGTCATACATAAACACACATGTGAAATACATAACAATCTTCTGCTTGCCCCGATACTTCTTTAGCTCACAGTGAGCCTCCCCAGATAACTACATCCTGGTGCCTGGAACATGATGAGATATTTCAAAGTGTGATAACAAGGTGTAGTAAAATAATTAATTCAACTTTATAGAAACTCCACTTGCCAGCATGGGACCTAAAAAGAGGCAACTCTTTCATTGCAGGAAGCCTAATTGGACTTTTGTATTCTAGGCTGAAAGATGATCTGAATCTCTGAGATGGCTAGAGGGGATTATGAGATCAGTCTACAAAGTAAAAAAATAAATAAAAAAGGAATAATAAAAAAAAGAACAGAACTGTCTTAATGTGACCTCACAGGAATTTAAGCCTCAATAAGATCAAGATTGTCCTGCTAATATTTGTATACCCACTGTAAGCATAGAGGCTGGTACTTGGGAGAAGGGAGTTAAAACTAATTAAAAATTTGTTAAAAGAATGAATGACTGTACATCAAATATGAAGGAGACAATAGACAGAAATGGTCACCTGATCTGAGAAGTGAGAATATGTGCATGATGGGAGGACCTGAACATAACAGTTGGGAATGTATATCAGACACATATAGATATGTAAAAGTTTTCATGGTGGTAGTATATGTAGCAGGCAATAGTGCAAAGAGGAAGGGTCAATTGTCAGCTCTGACCTGGAAAGTGTCTTGGAATTTGGAAGATGATGTACAATATGATACTTAACATGTTAGAGTTCTTCCTCCATCATTTTCCAGGGACCTGTGGGATGCCTAGAAATGCTGTGGCATTAACCCAAGACGATGGGAACTGCCTAAGCCATTTGTGGCAATAATGTCACATTGTTTGAGTCCTAACATTAGATATAAAGTGCTTAGCCACCTCAATCTCAGGCACCCTGAGAAAGGTTCAGCAGTGTCTGGTGGAATTACTAAATCGATTCAGAGGGAGAGAATTTTGTAGAATATATCTCAGGCCTGCTCATGTTTATTTCTCCCTGTAAAAGTATCAGCTTTTTGCTTTCATATTTCTTTTCTCTATTTGGAGAAATGGTCATCAACAATACATTTCTGTGTGTACCGAATGTCCACCCAAGAGTTTTGAGTAAGCATTTTTAAAAGAAAAAGATAGTAATCTCAGCTGAGAATGCATGTTTCAATTTTTATAGTGGATTGAAATATTTTGTATCTTTCTGGTTAAAAAAAAATCTAGGTTTTGTTTTCATATGAAGAAAGATTAAATAAGACAGTAAATTTTGTGTATGTTTACACAACAAAATTTCTCAATGTACATTTCTAAACAAAGGGACCTCCTCTATGATGCTAATTGCTACTGAAAACATATTTCTTCCAGACATTTATAGAAACCAGTGATGCCCAGAGTTAAACACTGGACTTATTATATGGGCTTGAGGAGGTAGAATATATTCCCCTAGACCAAGAAAAAGGGACAGTATGTATAGAATAAGAGGCAGGAAAAGCAAATGAATAAATGTATCTAAATACAAAAGAAAAAAAAAAGATACCGTCGGGCACTATGATTCTTTTTTTTGTTATTGAAAATTTTTAACTTACACCTTAATGTGATTCATTCTGACATGCTTTTCATTGTGACATTTCCGTATATGCATTTTGATGTACATTATTCATATAGGTTCCCCCTTACCCTCCCATATACTTCCTCCCTCCCACCCTCCCCATCTAAGTCTTCTCTATCTTTTACTTGGTAATATTTTTCTATATGTCCTTGGGATCCAGTTCTGTTTAAGATAGAAACTTTTCCTGTAGTGATCTTCATTTTATCTTGTGAGAACAATTGCATGCATTTTCTAGACCATTTATATTGACACCATTCTTATCTTTTTTTCCCCGCTTTTATTTTGATTAGACCTTTGAATAGGATTTTTCCATCTTATAATTTTGATTCAGCTCCCACATATGAGTGAGAATATGTGGTGTTTCTCTTTCTGAGCTTGGGTTCGTTCACTTAAAATAATTTTCTCCAATTCCATCCATTTTGCTGCAAATGACCTTATTTCATTTTTCTTGATTGCTGAGTAGTATTCCATTGTGTATATGTACCATAGATTTTTTATCCATTCTTTTGTTGAAGGGCACTTTGGTTGATTTCCTTGCTATTGTGAAAAGCACAGCATTGAACATGGAGATGCAGGTGTCTCTATGCTATGATGACCATCTCCCTTTGGGTACATTCCCAATAGTGTTATAGCTGGGTCATATGGTAGATCTATTTTTAGTTTTTTAAGATACCTCCATATTGATTTCCACAGTGGTTGGACCAATTTGCAGCTCCACCAACAATGTAAGACTGTTCCCTTTTCCCCACAACCTTGCCAGCATTTGTTGTTATTTGTTTTATTGATCTTAGCCATTCTTACTGGTGTAAGGTGAAATCTCAGAGTTGTTTTGATTTGCATTTCCCTAATGGCTAGGGATATTGAGCATTTTTTCATGTGTTTCATGGCTTTACGGACCTCTTCATTTGAGAACAGTCTACTCAGTTCCTTTGCCCTTTTGTGTATAGGGTTATTTATTTGGTTTGGGGGCAGTTTTTTTCTTGAGTTCTTTATAAATTCTAGTAATTAGACCTTTATCTGATGTACAAAATGCAAAGATTTTTTTTTCCCATTCCGTGGGGGTTTCCTTGACTCTGTTAATTGTTTCTTTTGCTGTGCAGAAGCTTTTTAATTTCATGTAATCCCATTTATCTATTCTTGTTGCAATTTCTTGAGCAAAAGTCCTATTAAGGAAATACTTTCCTATGCCTACATGATGGAGTGCATTGCCTATCTTGCCTGCTATGAGTTTTAAAGTTTCTGGTTTTATGTTGAGATCTTTTACCCATTTTGAGTTAACTCTCATGTATATTGAGAGATGTGGGTCAGCTTTCATTTTTCTGTGTATGGATGACCATGTTTCCCAGCACCATTTGTTGAAAAGGCTATCCTTTTCCCAGTTTACTTGCTTTGCTCCTTTGTCGAAAATCAGGTGTCTATAGGTGTGTTGAGGTATTTCTGGGTCTTCTCTTCTGTTCCAGATGTCTTCGAGCCTATTTTGGGGGCACTATGATTCTAAAGATTATCCAAGACAGCTCCTTTAGAATCTTTCACACTTATCAAGAACATATAAAAGTAAAAGAAATTTCCTGAACATGTAGATAATAAAATATTTTTCTATGATTGTCATAGTCATTATAATTTTCAGTGTATATTCACTAACATGTATTTATCAAATGTATTTTGAATGTTAAGTATTGTGTTACTGCTATTTGTTTAGTAGTAAACAAATTAGAAAAATTTTCCTCTGTAATCATCTACACAAGGGTCAGTCTTGTAAATAGGTGGTTCTTTAATTAGTATGATTTTAGTGTTTGGAGAGCTAGAGATACAGTTTATTGGTAGAATGATAATCTAGCATGTGCAAGGCCCTGAGTTCAATCCTCAGCAGTAAAAAAAAGAAAAGGGAAGAAAGAAAAAACTGATTTTATTAATTGAAACTCCCAATTACCACCAAATATCTTTCTTGTTATATTGTAGATTTTTAAAAATTTTTTCCTATTTTCTGTAAAAATTAAATGATGTTGAAATATCAATTCATTCACATATTTGTTTAAATAATATTTTTCTTGTGACTAATCCTACCAGAAGATACTCCAGGAGCTGGAAATTCAGGTGTGACAGGTACAGTCCTTTGCCTCAATGGAATCACAGAGTAGGTGCAAACACAAGCAAAAAGGGGAAAATACAATAAGATCTGATCGATGTTATCATACTGATCATGCCAAAATGAAAATGGAGACTCAGGAAAGTGGTGCCTCAAAGAGATAACACATGAATCATGGAAGGACTTTCTAATAAAAGCCATAAGAGTTGGATTTCCAAGTAGATTTAAAATAGGTTTAGTATAATTAGGAGTTCTTGAGATGAAGACATGGTATGGATGGAATATTACAATCAAGATATATATATATGCATGCAGTAGCAAGAGGAAGTGTGACCCTTTGCTATTAGGCAGGTGACTTGTTAAAGCAAGCTTTTTACATACAGAATGAGAAAGAGAGTATGAACAATTCAGTGTGAGTGAAAAACATGGAACACAGACGAAGGACTTGGAAGGACATGTGAGGCAGACAGAGGAGAGTAGAAAGAGGACACTAAGAAATTGCCTAGAACTTCAAAAAACACCTCTGTGGAGTTATAATAAATTGTTGAATCTCCTTTCAGAAATGTGTAGCTGTATTAGCAACAAAAACTAATTCACACAAGTTGGAAAGACAAAACAATTGCACATAATAGAAGACTATGAGATAGTGCTGGTGTAGTTTTTCTTGCTAACTGAACCAAATGCATGAAATGTTGCTGCTTTAAAAGCTTTTCCACAATTCATATAGCTCACTTCCCTGTTTCCATGAATTCTGCTTTTTCCTTGGCCTCAGCAAATATACAGGGAAGTTGAAAAGGAAGAATTCTTCCAAGGATGATCAGTAAAATCAGGCATTAAATTCATCTTTGTTTTACCACTTGAATCAATTTTTTAATCAAATGACTTCATTACACAGAAAAAAAGTAGAAAGGTGTATCACTGTCTAACAAACCATTCCTATGCCTCTTTGTAATCTGTCTTTTAGATATTTAACAGCTTGTAATGACTCTGATCTTGCAGGTACTTCCCATAAGCTATATATGCATTATTAATAATGTTCTGTGACTGGAAACTTCCATCACTTCAATGACTCTTAGATAGCATAGGTTCATTCAAACTACAAACGTATAGGAGTTTGTCACAATTTTAACATATGCATTTCTTGCAGATGGTTGAAAAAGAAGGTTATCTTCAAAAAGCTAAAATTGCAGATGGAGGGAAGAAACTAAGGTAATAAAATTTCTTCAACTTACTATTATATAACTATACCAGTTTCCATATCCTCAACTTGTGTCACTGCTGCTGTTTGGGAAGCAAGGCTCTAGGAAACCTAACTAGAATAAAATAGTCCTTTCTGCTACCAGTGCAACCAACATTATTTTTAATATGATTATAATTTTCAAAGAAAGGCACTATGTTCTATGACGTGTGTCTTGTCTGCCTAGAATTTGAAAATTTAAAACATACAAAGAGAGATAAGGTAAAGAATCTTGATTTCTGGGATTAAACAGATTAGAGGATGAATGGGATCATTTGCAATATATAAAAATTTCCATACAATACACTGAGTGAAAAAAATTGAAGGATAGACTTGAACTATGTTTGTAGCTCAAAATAAAAAATCTTTAGAGGAAATTAAAAGAAAAATAAAATCATGAACACAGAGTAGGTGGGAGAATTTTAAAAAGGGAATAAGAACTTCCCTGACAATAACAATAAACATCTTCAAGAAAAAAAAAAGGATTGATCAGAGGGTCAAAAAAGATATTAGTTATGTTGTATATGTAGGGTGTTTAGAAATAGACATCTTCTTTTCAGAATTTTTTGCTATTTCTCCTAGCAATCCTATTCTGTATTTAGCCTTGTGGTAGGGAATATTCTAGCTAGAAATGTATAAAAATGCTCAAATTGATAGATGAAGCAAGTACTCATGAGTATATTACTAACAGCTAAAAACATATAGCATAAATGTACTAATTAGCTACACAAACGAACACCTCTTCCTTGTATAATAAATTCATTACTAGAATGACACTCTGGCCAACACTAGAGAATAAAATATGCTTCTATATTATGGATTATATTTATATTTTTTAAAAAGAAGTAAAATTGTGGGAGGTACCATCCATAATTTTACTAAAGTAGCTATTCTCATTTAAATAACAAGCTTTATTTCCTGCCCATCTTATATTTTATTCTGGAAGAGCAAGCAGGGCCTTAATCTTCTCCTAGACTATTTCTTGGTAGTGACCCAGCAGCCACCTCCCTTCAAGATACAGAAAAGAGATGCCCAGGAGATAAGATGAAAGGCAAAGCTGCTTTAAAAGAGGCTGAGCTAATCCCTGCCACAGAGGAGAAGTAACTCCATGAATCCAGCTCTAAAAGGGCAACAAGAGAGAGTCTCTGGCTTTGAGCAGCCCAACCTCATTGCCCTTCTTTCCCATAGACATCATCCTAACCTTATCAATTCAGGAAGGTGTACAGTAGGTGCAGCAAACTCCTCTTCCAAGATGAGTAAGTCAAGACCCTTTCTTACCTCATCCACAGGACTTCTACTTCAGCCTCCTTAGCTCTTCATGTGGCCTTGGTAGGAAAGAAGCAGTGATATTATGGATCAGTCTTACCCTCCATCCTCATGTAAGGAAGGAAGGCAGTAGGTCCAAGAAAACAAAATGGTGCCCCACCATGGTGGTTTTGTAAACCATCCTTGTCCATTATCCATCTGTAAGCCAATTGTACAATTTCTTCTAGAAGGTGGTGTCAAGAGGAAACAGCGGCATAGAACAGGCCCCTCTCCTAGCCCACTTTCATGAAGACATTTTTAGGTAGTTTCAATCAGTGCATACACCACTGTTTATTTATCTTATTTGCACAGAAAACTTAATCAGTTTGCATGCAATTTCTTCATTGAAGTTTAAATTCATATAAGCATTAGTCTGAACTCTGCTCTTTGTTATTCAAATTGATTTGCATACTATTATGCATTTTTCAGCTTTTCCATTTAAAGTTATGAAAATGTTTGTTTTCATTTTTTTAAAATGTCCAGGTGCACTGAATTGAATTGATTATACCCTTCAGTTTGGGGCAAGACCCTTAGCTGGTTCTATTTTATCTCAGTCTCCAACCCTCACATCAGTCCCCTAGAGACAGATATGCATTCTTATTTTTCCTCAAATCCACTCTCCATACATATACGTGGCTGTATGTGTGGCACTCAAAAACAATAATAACAGCATGTAATTGTGTGTATGTGAATGTGGTCTATAGTGCATAAGCATTTTTTTATTACAAGCTTTATTATGTTTCTTACCATTAATATTGGTGTGTAGATGTCTATCTATGGTGCTGTATTAAAAACTAATTCATTTCCTCCAGTTGCTGCCCATTTTGCCATTGTATATATGCACCAGCTATGAGCAAATAAGTGTCTATTACTCCTTCCACCCCAAACAACATTGCAATAAATCTTACATACTCATGTCTCTTTTGAACCTGTTAGAAATTCTCTCAGGGGACCATTCCCAGAAGTGCAGAGTTGCTTGAACATTTACTTATTATACCACTGTGTGCTGTTGCCAGACTTTCTCCTAGAGGAGTGCATCACTTCACACGAGTTCACTCTGTAATGAAGAAGGGATTCCATTTCCCTATGATCTTGTCAACACTCATTATCATAGTGGCTCAATTTTGTCAAATGCATGGCCATAGACTGCTACCTTAATATAACTTTTATTTTCATTTCATTGGCTGGTATTACAGTTGAACCTAACTTTATTTATTTAGAGTCATTGAGATTGTGCATTCTGACAATTGCCTGTTCATGAACTTTGAATATTATCTATTATATTTCTTGCTTTTTAAAAATTATTTGAGAGAATTCCTAATATATTCCAAGTAGTAATACTTTGTCAGGTTTAGACATTATAAATATAGCCTCTAAATTTATGGGGTTTGTTTAGTATACAGCTACGTTGATGGGCTATAATGTACTAAATAATTTCTGCTTTTCTTTTTTTATTTGACTTTTAAGATGAGTTTAGCTTTATACTAAAAAAGTTATAATTGCAGTAAAACTCCAAATGCTTGTCAGATTTTCTTGTATATTTTATAAAGATAAATGCTAAGCCTAGATTACTTGATCAAATTGCATGACTATTTTGAATGAATCTTATTGTATATTGCCATATTGCTTGCCCAAAAAGTTTGTATGCTTTTATCAGTAGTAACAAAATGATCACTTTAGTCATAACCTTGAAAAATCGTGTAGGTTTTATCCCATTGATAATTTCTTGTTGTTGTATGCTATCTCACAATTAGTATAATTAGTATTTTTATATGAGATTTCTTTTGTTAGTCTATTTCCCATTTATCAAGAATCTTTATATCATTTTTAAAAATTTTAATGAATCAATAAGCAATGTCAGTAAATATTTATTCTGCCAAGCACTTGGCTAACTGTTTTACTGCTAATATTGTTGTTGTTAAGTGCCATCGAGTTGGGTCCAACTCATAGGAACCCTATGTACAACAGAAAAAAACATTATCCAACACTGTGCCATGCCTGGCACTATTGTCAGGGCTTCTCAATGACTGATTATTTCAGGAGTGGGCTACCAAGGTCCTTCTCTGATTTTTGGGGTTCTGAAGATTGAACCCAGGGCCTCAGAGCATGCAGAGCAAGCTTTCTATCAAATGAGCTAAACCCAATCACCTAGGTGTTTTACTAGTAATACTTAAGTAATAACAGATTGTCTACAGCCATACCATCCTGGCATCTAATCTCACCAGGTCTAGGAAACTAAGCACGGTCAGGCCTGGTTAATACTTGGATGGGAGACCACCTGGGAAGTACAGGTGCTGTTGGGCTTTGGAGAAGGATCCAGCAGCCCACTCCCAAAACAATCAGCCATCAAAGACCTTATGAATAGCAGAAAAGCATTGACATAGTGCAAGTTATGGCACAGTAGTGGTTAATGTTTCGTTCTTTTGTTCTCAGGGTCACTATGAGTCAGACCCAACTCCATGGCACCTAACAACAACAACAACAATAATAATAAAATATATGCTTTGCTGTTATTTCTTCTTGTACATATGGGGACACTCAGTGACCTGTATTAACTTCTCCTTTCTCCCAAATCTTAGTGTAGGTATAGTTAGTATCATAGAGTTTAGCCCTGTCTTCTGTTTGGATACATACATTTGATTTCCCTCACATTAAGCTGTTTGAGACTAAGAAACAAAACTTGTCCCCATGTTTCATGCCATCAATAGTTCCATGGGCTTCAATGGCCACTGAGATATATATATATAGTTTCTATAAAGTTTTCTTCTCATAAATCCATTCTAGGCCATCCACATCTTGTATTATTCCCATATTTTGTTCTTTCCTGTCCTTATTATCCTTTTTTTTGTCTTTATTTCCTTCTTTCATGTATTTTCTCTTTTTCTCTAAAAAACTGACATTTCAATGTGAACAGGAGAAGGTGACAGGAAGGAAAAGTTTTTGGCTATGTCTTACATTCATTAAAGGCCCTAAATTTAGCCTTATTTCAAAATGAGGTTATATATATTTCCCCTGTGATACACTGACAGGCTTGAAAGCAGAATGTATTCAGCATTCAACTTTAATTTTTAATTATGAGCATTTAAATTATGCCTTAGCTTTTCTGATGAAGCTTAGGAATCTTGTCATTTGGGAAATTCCTTCTCCAAAACTGCAAGTAGCCCTGGCCTCTCTGAAACTCCTCAAAGCCTTAGTAAGAAGTCATTTTCAATGCTTACATTTATAAAAGTTACCTGACCACGTGGTTATGCTTTCAATACCTCGCACTTGTCTCTGCCTGGTTTCTCTCCCTGTCTTAGTTCCTTTGTGATTCTGTATATCTCATCATGAATATCTTCTCACTCTGCTCTCCTCTTCAGAAGGGTATGGATTACTTGGTGGGAAAATGTGGACAGAAGATGGGTATGAAAAAAAAATGCAAAGGAGGATGTTGCAGTGGGCATGTCTGCTAAGTGCCTGCATTCGTTCTAGTGCCAATATGCCTTCGACCTTTGGTGCTGTGTGTGTAAGAGTGTGTATGTTTTAAATCATTGTTACTCAGAACGAACTTCCTTAGAATATAATACTAAGGTAGCTTCCTGTCCATATTTATTTTTCTCCAGTACTTGCTACTCAGGACAGCAATAAATTCTTCCAGGATGAATCTGCTGTTATGTATTTTCTTACAACACTGACAGAGATGTGTGTTTTATACCTCAGTGTCTCATTGACCCACCTTTTGGAAGTGCTAAATTACAAGAAGCTTAGAATATGAGAGAAAAGTAGTAAATCCCCAGAGCTACCAGCCTGGGAACTAGTTGGAACCTTTACGCATCTGAGGGATTTTGCGGTAAATCAGTCAGGGACACTATAGTAAATCACTTTCACTCCCATCGCTGGTGCAGAATCAAGTCAAATCTAGCATGACCAAGTCAGGTAACAGTAGCAGGTGGCCCAGAGAGAGTCTGAAATTTATGAAGTCTTCTCACATATATTTTCCTCCACTTTTTGGTTTGTTACTGTGTCATTACCTAAAGGAGGCGAAGCGGGCGAGTATAACGCTTTGATGTTTAAAGCAAGTGGAAGTGTTGAACCTCGAGTTCAAGCTCACAGATTCTTATAATGGTAATGAATATTTTAAGGGCCATTTTCCATCAAGCATTCTCCAGATAAGCAGTCGCAAAGTTGTTGTTATTATGTGCTGCCATCCGGTGTCCATTTTGTAGAATGTCAAGCTGATGCCCGTGTCCAGTTTTTTGTTTTCTTTCTTTTCTCTTCTCTTTTTCTTTTTTCTTTTCTTTTCATTCCTTTTCTCTTCTTACCTTTTCTTTCTTCCTTCTTTCCTTCTCTTTCTTCCTACCTTCATTACTTCTTCTTTCTTTCCTTCCTTCCTTCTCTCTTTCCTTCTCCTCCCTCCTCCCCCCTCCCCTCTTTCTCTCTCTCTCTCTTCATTCTCCATTTTCCAATTTCTCAACTCACAATTAATTTTAGGAAAGTTTTGTGATAGATTCCGTTTGAATAAAATGTCCCAACAACTGGACGTGTCAAACATAATTAATTGCTCTTTCATGAATTTAGTTCTGTCTCATATCTTCTTTTTTTATTGGAAATTTTTAATGTAAAACTTAATGTGTTTCATTCTGACATATATTTCATTGTAACATTTCCATATATGCATTTTGTTGTACATTGCACAGATAAGTTCCCCCTTTTCCTCTTGTGCACTTCCTTCCCTGCCCCACCCACTCCTACCACCAAAGACCTCTCTTCTATTTGCTTGTCTTTTTGTGGTAATATTTTTCTATATATCCTTGGATCCCAATTATATTTAAGATCAAAACTTTTTCTGTAGTTAACTATTGTTTTACATTGTCAGTACTATTACATAAATTTTCTAGCCCATCCGTATTATTACCATTCTTTAGTATTATTGGTGTATTATAATTATTTCCGGAACTATTAAAGCTGGGCTGTTCACCCTGAGGTCGTCCCTTCACCGATTCCTCCCTCCTCCTTGTTTCTCCTCTCCTCCTTCCCCTCACCCAGGATTTCCTCCTTTGGCTAGATCCCTCCCTCTTTATTGTGCATTCCCCAAATTGTCCCTTCTCTGCTAGGTTGACGTTAGCTTTTTATTATGTTCTGACCTCCTCATAGGATTTTTTCCTTCTTTTAATCTTTGATTCAGCTCCCACATATGAGTGAGAACATGTGGTATTTCACTTTCTGGGCTTGTGTTCATTCACTTAAAATAATTTTTTCTAATTCCATCCATTTTGTTGTAAATGGCATTATTATTTCTCCTTCTTCTTCTTCTTCTTCTTCTTCTTCTTCTTCTTCTTCTTCTTCTTCTTCTTCTTTGATTGCTGAGTAGTATTCCATTGTGTATATGTGCCATAGTTATTTTTATCAATTCTTCTGTTGATGGGCACATTGGTTGATTCCATGTCCTTGCTATTGTGAAAAGTGCTACATTGAACATGGAGATGCAGGTGTCTCTGTGGTACGATGACACATTTCCCTTTGGGTAAATTCCCAATAGTGTTATAGCTGGGTCATATGATAGATCAATTTTTAGTTTTTTAAGATACCTCCATATTGATTTCTGCCTGCAGCTGTAGCCCTGTGGCATCCGATCCTGTCAGATCTCGGAAGCTAAGCAGGGTCGGGCCTGGTTAGTACCTGGATGGGAGATGGCCTGGGAACACCAGAAGCTGTAAGCTCGGGAGAAGGACCTGGCAACCCCCTCCCAAAAATCAACCTGCCATTGAAAACCCTATGAACAGCAGAGAAGCACTGACAATAGTGTTTCCCCTGTTGTACAGAGGGTTTCTATGAGTCAGATACCGACTCGACAGCACCTAACAATAACAACAACAACAACATATTGATTTCCACAATGGTTGGACCAATTTACAGCTCCTCACCAGCAATGTAAGAGTGTTCCCTTTTCTCTGCAACCTGGCCAGCATTTGTTGTTATTTGTTTTATTGATCTTGGCTTTTCTTACTGGTGTAAGGGAAAATCTCAGAGTTGTTTTAATTTGCATTTCCCTAATGGCTAGGGATATTGAGCATTTTTTCATGTGTTTCATGGCTTTACAGGTCTCTTCATTTGAAAACTGTCTGTTCAGTTCCTTTGCCCATTTGTATATTGGATTATTTGTTTTTTTGGGTATTTTTTTTCTTGAGTTCTTTATAAATTCTGATAATTAGGCCTCTGTCAGATGTATAGGATGCAAAGAATTTTTCTCATTTAGTGGGGTTTCTTTGACTCTGTTAATTGTTTCCTTTGCTGTACAGAACCTTTTTAATTTCATGTAATCCCATTTATCTATTCTTGTTGCAATTTCTTGAGCAATTGGAGTCCTATTAAGGAAATGATTTCCTATGCCTATATGTTGTAGTGTATTGCCTATCTTATCGCCTATTAATTTTAAAGTTTCTGGTTTTATGTTGAGGTCTTTCACCCATTTTGAGTTAAGTCTCATGCATATTGAGAGATGCAGGTCAGTTTTCATTTGTCTGCAAGCGGATATCCATGTTTCCCAGCACCATTTATTGAAAATGCTATCCTTTTTCCAGTTTAGTTGCTTTGTTCCTTTGTCAAAAATTAAGTGATATAGGTGTGTTGAGGTATTTCTGGATCTTCTATTCTGTTCCACTAGTCTTCAGGCCTATTTTTGTTCCAGTACCAAGCTGTTTTTCCACCACTGCCTTGTAGTATAGATTAAAGTCAGAGATTGTGACTCCACCTGCACTAGTTCTGCAGCTTAAGAGTGTTTTGGCTATACATGGTCTTTTGCGATTCCATATGAATTTTTGGATTGTTTTTTCTATTTCTGTAGAGTCTGTCAATGGAATTTTAATGGATATTTCACTAAATCTGTAGATTCTTTTTGGTGGGATAGCCATTTTTACTATATTGATTCTCCCTATCCAGGAGCAGGGGATTGTCCTTCCAGTTTTTAGTATGATTTCTTTTTTAATGTTTTGAAATTTTCCTTGTAGAGTTCTGTAGGATCTATCATTAGAATGATTCCAAGGTACTAAATTTTCTGGTAGGCTATGGTAAAAGATATTATATCTGTAATTTCCTTCCCTTCCTGCTTACGGTTGGTGTAAATGAAAGCGATTGGTTTTGTGTGTTAATTTTATATCCTGCCACTTTGCTGAAGGAGTTGATTAGATCTAAAAGTTTTCTGGATTAGATTTTTGGACTTTTAGGTAAAATATCATGTCACCTGCAATTAATGGTAGTTTAACCTCTTCATTGCCACTCTGTATTCCTTTGATTTCTTTCTCTTGTCTGATTGCCCTGGGGAGGACCTCAATTACTATGTTAAATAGAATAAGAGAGAGTGGACATCCTTGTCTTGCTCCAGATCTTAGAGGAAATGGTTTCAGTTTTTCTCCATTTAATATAATGTTGGCTGTAGATCTGTCATAGATGGCTTTTATGATGTTAAGGTATTTGCCTATTATGCCTATCTTCTCCAGGGTTTTTAGTATGAAGAAGTATTGCACTTTGTCAAAGGCCTTTTCAGCATCAATTGAGAAGATCATGTGATTATTGTTTGCCAGTCTATTGATATGTTGGATTACATTAATTAGTTCTGTCTCATTTCTAGCCACAGGACTAGGATTTAGCTCAGTTGGTAGAGCACTGCTCTGCACCCTTTGGGGACCCAGGTTCAATCCCCAGTACTACAAAAATAGGAAGACATGGCAATCCACTCCCAAGGCAATCATGAAAACCATCAGCCATTGAAAACCCTATTCAAGTCACTATGAGTTGAACATGACTCTGTGACACCTAACAAGAACAACATTTCTAACCAGAGTTAGACACTTTACTTCCCTTTATACATGATTTTTCTGTTCATCAAGAAATAAATGATGCGTGTACTTTTTGTCCCAGAAAGTTTGTTGCACTCAATCATGAGCATTAATCCCTCATCTGGTTGTTACTTGTAAGTCTGTGTGGGGACCTGGGACCTTCTCACTTACTTGGGAACTCAGAATTTCTGAAGTTGGATATGACCTGAACTATGGGTCTTATTTAACTCTTGAAAATATTTTAACAGCTTATCTTTTGTCCTCTTGCATGGAAAAATAGAGGGAAAATGCTCTGAATGTTACAATGAAATGTAGAAGTATTAACTGGCTCCTGTTGGTAAGGAAATTGCTCACTGACAATCCTGGTAGGGTGGAAAGCAGGGATCAAAGGGATAGCAGTTGAGTGTTGCAGAGCAGCCCATGTTGGGGCAAGAGACAGCTTTTCTCCAAGAAGAAAAAGGTTCTCATACATCTTTGACAGCAGTTCTTTATCTCTGTCTCCTAAAGCCAGTCACGAAGCTCTCCATGGACATGCTCAGTGTGATTAATGGAAGAGTTGCATGTCACCTGCTCTAGCAACAACTGATGCCTTAGAATGAGTATGAGTATGACCTTTAAGATCAAGGAAACTTAGCCTGAATACCTTCGTGCTGATTTGTGTCCTTAGATAGGGTACAACCTCACTAAGCTTCAGTTTTCTCCTCAGTAGTACCAGTGCATCGCACACCTCCTGGAGCTGTACAGAGGATTTATTTGTTTCTATGTTCAGTGTCTGTCTTCCTCTAGGTGAATAAAATCCTTGAGATCTCTCTTATTTTTCTTTATATAGTCAGCCCTTGGAATTGTCTTTGGCAAATGGAAAATGTAGAACAGATACTTGTGAGTGCCTTAGCAATTAAAATGCATCACACTATAAAGTAACAGGTGGCATACCTTGTACAGGGTGGGAGGCAATATAACATGATAGCTCATGTTATTGACACATGTCTGAGAAGTAAGGAAGCCCCCTGGAGGAAGCTCACATATAGATCTTAGGAGTGGCAGGGCTTTGTCAATCTTTCTAAAGAGGATTGGATTAAAAACTTAATATAAAATTCAGATGGCTGATTTGTTGTCACAGGCTACCCATAAGTTTTTATAATTTGAGAATGTCAACCAAAACTATGTTGAAATCTGACATTGAAAATATCCTCAACCAAGTTAGCACTGCTTAATCCTTTAAAAACAAAGTATAAAGTAATAAATAGATTTTTGTCTTTGTTTTCAAAGAAACTGTATTTGACTTGAAATGTTAAGTGTATGGCCTTAAGTTAGTTACTTAACTTTTCTAAGCCTAATTTTCCATCTGACTAAGTGGAGATATTCAGAACTGGACCATATTTTTGTGTGGAAAGGTAAACTTTAGCGAGACAATCAAACTTATGCTAGTTACTCAAAATAATTTGTGCTCATTGCTATTTTAAAAGAAGTCACTGGAAAAAGTTGAAATGAAAAAGAAGCATCTAAAAGTTTGTCAGCAGCATTTTATTCTCCATTGTGAAATGAAATTCTTTTTGAGACATAGAATTCCACGCTTTCATTCTAATAAAATATAGACAGTACTTGTCATTTTTAAATTCAAGATTAAATAGCACTGTATGTAAGTTGTCACAGAAGTTCGTGTTAGTAAGCTTCTGAGACTGCAGTTCTTGCCCTTTTCAGCTCGTTCATCTAGTTTACCTAACAGGGACATAGTTCACAGCAGTTCAAAGTCCTAGGACATAACAATGAGATAATTGAATTTCATGCAGCTTTGGTTCTAACCAGTTCCAGTTCCAAGTTTATGGAAGGGGAGAGTTTTGCCAGCAAGTTCTATAAACGATCAACATCTGAAGCAGATTCAAATCAGAACCATTTACCCAGGAATTTCTATAGATAGGAAGCAAATAAGGTATAGTGTCTCCCTGCCAGAAGATGAAAACGAGAGTGGAAAATATAGCAGGCAAGATAAATATGGATTCATCACATATGAAGTTAGGAGGGTATTCTGATACTCCCTAATCACATAGGGTCAAAGAAGGATGGCCACACAAGGTGCCCCCTCTAGACTAGCAGTCCCTCTAATGTTTCTCTCTTCCCTGTTTGGGTTCATCTAATACCACGACCTACATAGAAAGAAGGCTATGGCTATGTGAATTCATCATACCCCACAGGTACCTAAAAGGAGAAATGGGTACTAAGAGAAAGGGAAGACATCTAAATACTTCTCTCCCCGCCTCTCTCTCTTTCTCTTTTTCTCTTTCTCTCTCTCTCTCATCATTTGATTGAAACACTGACTCTTCCTTTGAAGACAAAAGCAGAATGGTTGTATTTGTATGTCGGAAGATCCACATTGTGTTTCTGGCATGTCAGTTTATCCTGTTCTTTTTTAACACAATGGTGTGTGTGTCATTAAGAAAGCTTCAAGCATGTAAGGGCAACCTAATTTTTCTTTGGTAAATATTAACCTTACTAAATCAAAACTGTCCTTTGAATCAAGGCCTTAGATTCGAAGAAGCAAGTGGAAATAAATTACGCAAATTTCTTGAAGTCATTTTTGACATTTTTGTGTGGTTTTCTATTGACCTGAAGTTTTTCTGTAAACTTCTCTCAACACTTTTTGTAAACTGAATTCAATTATTTTGAAATAAATGCTAAACCCAAGCAAATTGCAACAATGTAATATAATGGGTAAAAAACTTATGTATATTAATCTCCTTAATGTTTTTACCACCTAAGAAAGAGTACTCTTCATGACAGTAACTCACATATATTCTACTACAGAAGCAATGTGTACTCAATGCAGGAAAGTTGGTGAACAACCAGAAATACAAAAGAAAACCAAAAGACATGATTTTATTACCTGATTTAACTATTACTATATCCAGCAATTTTTTTTTACCAGACCAAAGTACAGTTATTGATTCAATAAATATATACGTAGGATGTAGACTGTCAAAGGCACTGTGCTAGGCTGTTAAGATAGGTCTGTAAGGAAGAAATTATTTCTGTCATTAAAGGGCTTACTTTTTAATGAGAGAGATGAAGGTGAAATTGTTAAAATTTGTTTTTTAATTTATCACAAGTCATATGTGAAGAATTCATGGAAGGCACATGGCATAAGCAATATTTGGACTTCTGATGAAAGGAATTAATGATTAGAAAGGACTGGGATGGGTTAAGATAGTCCTCAGTAAATGGTAGAACACAATGTTATGAACTACGTGTTGTATTAATGGCTATGTTAAAATCTTCCCACATCAGTATTCTTCTATAGCATAAGGTTCATTATCCCATTGTATGCATCTATTATAAGAAATTTACTTAAGTAATCTCTGATTTTTTATATATTTTAGTTGCAGAAGTAACAATGCTACACTTCATTCTTCTACACAAAACCTTAGCAACTTGTGTGACCATTTCTTTAGAAAATAATCACAGGAATAGAAATGGTTAGTCAAAAGATGTATACCTTTTTTAAAGATTTTTTGAAAACACATTGTCAAATTCCCCTCTAGAAAGGATGTAACCGTTTACACCATGGTTCTGCATTAACCTTAAGTATTACAACTCTTTTTAATCCTTGGCAATTTCATGGGCAAAGAAGGATAAAAGTATGTCACTGTTTTTATTTATATTCATTTGATTACTAGTGAGATTCAACATTAGAAAAATATTTTGAATTAAGGAGTGACATGAAAAGTGGCTAATTTTTCAGATGTTGAAATATAGTAAAGAATGAAGGAAAAGATATTGGAAAATGGAGTTCTGATTCCTTGTTTTACTTTGCTACTTATAGCTTGCTGCAGACTTTTTATTAGAGAGTGGCAGGTGCATCATTACACACAAAATTGGATGGTTAGTAGTTTAAAAAAATTTGGAGAGGATCTACAAATGGAGAACAATTTACATAAACATACTTTTTATAGAATCTCTTATTATTTGAACTATTAAAAACACAGTCTGCACTCATTGCAAATGTTTCTCGGTCTGTATTTATAAATGATTTCTTCTATTGATGGTATTTTTCCATTTCCTTTTTCTAAGGAAAAGCTGGTCTACTTCCTGGATTGTCCTTTCTAGTCGAAAAATTGAATTTTACAAAGAATCCAAACAACAGCCTCTGTCCAATATGGTAGGTAGTTCTTTATTTCTATTGCTACCATCTTTTCAAAAATATGTTTGAACTAAAACTTTGGTTTCATCAGAAATCAGACTAAAGCCTCCAAGCTACTAACATCTGAAAGCAGATGTAGGAAATGACTCAATAAACTTTTAATCAGATGAAGAGAAAATAGAACTTAGTGTCTATTTTATTAAGTGGTGCATTTGGAGAATAATCACAAAATGAGATGAATGGTGAGTAGCTATCTAGTAATGTGGAGGTAACACTTTAAATTAAGGTGCCATTTATAAGTGCTTTATTCTTATTTATGAAATAATCACTAAATGCAGCTACTTGCTCAAATAATGTATTATAAAGTATGTTATAAAATGCATTAGTAATAAATGCTTAACAGATGAGACTATGGGAAGCTGTTTTAAAGAATATTATAAGACATAAATTGTATTAAACCATGTATGTGCATCTTTAATACATGAATTTAAGTTGTTATCTAGCATGCTATAAAGTGCTTCACACATTAATAAATAATAATAAACTATTTATAAATGACACCTTAATATAGGGTGTTACCAATGAGGAAACACTCTAAGTTAACAAAGTGATTTTTTATCTTGGTCTAACTGTGACATTCACTATATCCAGTGACGACTCCATCTAATGGAGCTAATACAATTTCTGTATCCTGTAGTTATTACAAAGTGAAATTTGTAGTTTCTTCATTGTACCTGGAGGAAGGCTTCACATGCCTACAGAGATTTGACAATGATCTTAACTAGGAGCCATTTGCAGGTAGTTACTGGGGACGATTCTAATTAAAAACCTTACTGACCAAACACAAGAACTGCCGCGAGACATAGATGGTGGGCAGGCAATATGTCCGACAGCCTCCTGATTAGGAAAGACTCTGGGCAGAAAAAAACCTGCCATAGCCATTGGCTTGATGGGTGTCAGGGAAGGCTTTAAACTGGCAGGAGTGAACCATAATGAACTAATTTATATTTGGCAGGTAATGAAACAATGGGAAGTTCTTTGCTCTCTAGACACTAGTCATGTTTGCTATATAATCTTCTTTGAATAGAAAATAGAAAATCATTTGCTCAGAGATGTCTTTTAAAGGAGAAAATTTTAGTAAGAACAAAAGGTAACATTTGGCTTGCTCCTAATATTTGCAATAGGCTTTGTCCCCAAGTGGCTTGCTGATTTTGGAGTCTAGGCACAGCCCAAAATGTAAACGAATTATGAACAAATTAAAAATATATCTCAGTCCTTTGTATTTTAAACTGCCTCAGAAATTTGTTTTAGGGTTTTGTTTTGTTTTTGGCTTTTGGCTACAGTAAAGTTGAGATAATCTTTTTAAGAAAAATAAAATACCCCTAAGGGCCAGGCACAAAGCAACTCCTATCCATTTGCAGGGCCTTTGTCTTCTCTTTGAATGAGTTCTAAGGCGAAGTCAGGAAGCAGGGAAAGTTGCTTGCCTAGCTGGGTTTGGCTGCGGAGAAGATGATCTTCATCCTGCTGAGTGGGAAGAATTCCACTGGAGCAAAGTTTATGTAAATGTGCTGGGATAAGGGGAAAGATTAGATTTCATATTAAAGCATTTGGTTTACTTTTATTTTATTATTTTAATCTCCTTGTACCAGGACATACAATGCTCAGCTGTTTAATTATATGCAGGTGAAAGAAAACTTGCTTTTAGATTACAGGCAAACCTTGCAAGTCAGCTCAGTAATTGTATGCCTCCCTCTGAACCTTCAGAATTGTTACAAAGTGACAATAGATTTGACTTGTAGAAGGAATTTGTTAACATTTTTTTGGCAGTCCCTATTTACTACTCCTGGCCCCATTTTCAATGCTCTTATGGTTTCTCCTAGGCACTCATTGTCTTCAAAGTGAATTCAGGGCAGAAGCTAACTGTTTTGTGGTAGGGGGGAAAAGAATTACAGATTCGTGTTTGTACTGCATGAATTGTCTTGCTAGTCAACTTCTTGGATTCATTTCTAACCAAGTATTAAAGGCCTAGTGGGACAGCCAACATTTACCAATTTGAGTTTCAGAGAAACGATATGATGATTGCCAGGCCTTGATTAAAGATGCTGTGGTTTCATTTTGAAAGAGATTCATGCTCAAGTTTTTGAATTTCCCTTGCACCCTCTTGGATGTGCCTGGTGCTTTTGGGAAGAACCCTGTCCTTTCCTCTAGGGGGTGAGGAGAAGCTGCCTGAGTGAGTGCAGAATGTGGTATAAAAGAGTGAATAGCATTTTAATCTTTATAGAATGATCTGGAATGTTATTACAGTGGTGAGATAAACCAGCAAAAGCAGTCAAGAGCAAACTTTGCAATTGAACCATAGGACATAATTCTATTTTTGTCATTTAGGAACTGACAAACTTACTCAATTTCTTTTGAGTTTGGAATCTTCATCAGTAAAATGGAGTGACATCTGTATTAGTCAGCTGTTATCTCTATAGCAGAAAAACAAAAGTGAAAGAAACTTACAAAGGGAGAGATTTATTGAGAGCTCACAGTTAGAGGATCTGTCCATCACAGTGGTGGAGGTGGCAGCAAGGCCTGTAGCAGACAACTTCACAACAAAAGGCAGAGAGCAACCTGGGCCATGGTCCAGGATCAAAACATCCAAAGGCCCACCCCCAGAAAGCTACTTCCACAAAAAACAATCCTATCTCCAAAAGGACTTTTTCAGGACTTTCCAGGACAGTGCCACCAAATAGGAACCAAACATTCAAACCCATGATCTTTGGGGGGATCCAAACTATAACAATATCTGCCAGCAGAATTAGTAGGAAATAAAACTAGTATAACAAATACAAAACTGCATAATAGCTGGAAGTAATTATTAATGGTCTATTATAATGTTGTTGTTGTTGTAGTTGTTGTTGTTGTTATGTGCCATCAAGTAGATACCATAGCAACCCTAGGTGCAACAAAAAGAAACACTCCTTGACATTGTACTTCCTGGCACTATGTCATTGCTTCTCTGGTATTCATAGGCTTTTCAATGGCCGATTAGGGATTAATTCGACAGTGGGCCACCAGGTCCTTCCTCCATTTTTGCAGTGCTGGGGATCAAACCCAGGGCCTCAGAGTGTGCAGAGCAAGCCCTCTACCAACTGGGCTATCCCCCAGTCCCATATTATATAGAGTATGGAATAATTATACTCGTTCTGCACTTGCTCTGATTCAGATACTTATAGAATAGATACTTTATTAATTCAAGGAACATTATCATGCATGGTTTTCAAAAAAAGAAATATGCATTCAAAGTCAGCATAAGGTTGCATCTGAACCCGGACTAATGCTGCAAATGAAGCAATCCATCCACTTGGGACTCTAGATAGAATCTTCTGCATTTCCATATGTGTTTTCCAAGGTGCTCATCTCCTTCCATTGGCTTGTACTCTTAACATTTCATATTTAATACAGTGTGTCACATAATGTTTTATTTGAGCCTACATTCCATGTCTGGCTGCAGTTCTTTCTCACTGAAGTTCTTTCAGTTCATATCTATCTTTTCTACTTGTTGTTGTAAGGTGCCGTCAAGTTGTCTCTGACTCACAGCAACCCTCAGAGGGTTTTCAATAGCTGATTGTTTCAGAATTGCCTCGGGAGTGGATTGACACATCTTTCTCCAATTTTTGTGGTGCTAGGAATTGAACCCAGAACCTCAGAGACTGCAGAGTCGTGCTCTACCAAGTGAGCTAAATCTCAGCCTCTTTTCTACTTAGGAGTGCTCTAATAGAATACCACAGAATAGGTGGCTAAACAATAAACAATAATTTCTCATGGTTCGAGTGGCTGGGAAGTCCAGAATTGGTGTCTAGTGAGAATATGCTTGTTGATGTATATTTCACCATTTTCTTGTTTGGATATCTTCACATAAAATGACTAATTCCATTCATGAAAGCTCCACCTTCATGAGTTGATCACTTCCCAAAGCCCCACCTCATAATACTTTCACACGGGTGAGTTAGGATTCAACATATGAAGGTTAGGGAAACATAAACATTCAGTCCATAGCAATATCCACATCACATTTTGATCATAGGCAGACTTTGCCTAAAAATAGGCACAAAATTACTTCACTGATCAAAGTAGATTGGTAGTTCACTGGCTTTGGATACTTGGCTATTAAAGGGAAAAAAGGACTATCTTTTCTTTGGTTTTCAATAATGATATTAAAAAGTAACTGGCCACTTACTGTCATTATCATTTCATTACAGAAAGAACATTAAAATACCACAGTCCAAAATCTAGGAAAGGTAAACTCTGAGAATAATAAACAATCTCAACAAAGAAGGGTAACACCCCCTCCCTTATATGTCTACATACATGGTCTCTATTTTGTTCACTTCATCCATACTAGACAATCTTGGTCCAGACTGGCTGGTAAAGTGGACCATTTGAAAACTGATCTGTCTCCAGATACTAATTTTCTGAATTATGAAGGAATATATATATATATATTCTTATACTTTTAAAAATATATTCTGATTTATTAGGAAAAGTGTGCTTCAGGGATGTATTCTTTTATCATCTCTTCAATTTCTATGCTGAGAAAATAAACCAAGAAGCTGAACTTTATGAAGAATACAGCATCAGGATTGGAGGAAACTCATTAACAACATGCATTATGCAGATGACACAACTCTTCCTGCTGAAAGTGAAGGCGATTTGAAACATGTATGGATAATGATCAAAGAACACAACCTTCAGTATGGATTGTGCCTCCATGTCAACAAAAGAAAAACCCATGCTACTGGGTCAGTATGTAACTTCACAATAAATGGAAGAAAGATTGAGGTTGTCCATGATTTTGCTTTACTTGGGTCTACAATCAACACCCATGGAAGCAGCAGACAAGAAGTCAAAAGACACATTGCTTTGGGAAAAGCTGTGGCAAAAGATCTCTTTAAAGTATTAAAAAGTAACAATGTCACATTGAAGAGGAAGGTACGCCTGATTCATGCCATGGTATTTTCAGTCACGTCATATGCTTATGAAAACTGGACACTGAACAAGGGAGACAGGAGATGAACTGATGCTTTTGAATTATGGTGTTGAATATGAATATTGAATATACCATGGATTGCCAAAAGAACCAACAGATCTGTCCTAGAAGAAATGCAACCAGAGTACTCCTTGGGAGCAAGGATGGCAAGACTGCATCTTACATATTTTGGACATGTATTCAGGAGGGACCAATCCCTGGAGAAGGACATCATGTTTGGGAGAGTACCAGGTCAACGAAAAAAGGAAAACCCTCCAACAGATGGATTGACACAGTGTCTGCAACAATGGAATTAAACATAAATAAGATCTTGTCTCTGGCACAGAATCTGGAAATGTTTCATTCTGCTGTACATAATGTTGCTATGAGTCAGACCTGACTCGGTGGCACCTAGCAACAACAACAACAACAACAACATGAATTTTAAATGTTATTATAAAATAATTTAGAAACCACTTTCAGTAAAATGTACAATGCATCTATGGATAGTCTAATACTTATTAACCAACCTCGTACATGAGCATCACTGACATCAAGATATACACCCTGATAATTCTCCAGAAGTCTTAGCCCTTTCATCTGTCTCTTAGTCATAACAACCTCTTCCCTCACTACAATGTTAGCCATTAATTTGTCTTTTGTTCATTATTTTATTGCCTTCAATTATTATTTTCCCATCTCTGCCTGTATCCCTTATACATACAGTTCAGCGTATCCATTTTTTAAGTTTATATGAATGGAATGACATATATTTCTTTTGTTTCTGGCTTCTTTTGCTAAGTATGTCTTGCTTTTTTTCTCTTTTTTAATGTTTTAGCCTTCTATTCCTGTACTGGTTTGAGACTGATATGCTTGGTTTCTTTCTGTTAGTAGTTAGCCTAGAATTACAACTTTTGGTACATATCAAAGACTGAAACTCCTCAAATCCCTTTGTTCGCTTCTAAGATAATACCTTAGGTTGTTAGGTGCTGTCAAGTTGGTATCCGACTCATAACGACCCTTTGTACAACAGGGGAACACTATTGTCAGTGCTTCTCTGCTGTTCATAGGGTTTTCAATGGCAGATTGATTTTTGGGAGGGGGTTGCCAGGTCTTTCTTCCAAGCCTACAGCTTCTGGTGTTCCCAGGCGGTCTCCCATCCAGGTACTAACCAGACCCGACCCTGCTTAACTTCCGAGACCTGACAGGATCAGATGCCACAGGGCTACAGCTGCAGGCAAGATAATACCTTAGAATACTTTTAATTATTTCTTTCCTTCGCAAAGCATATGTTATTGCTATCTGATATTACAATTTTTCCCTTGAAACACCACAAAACATCATTTATTCTCTTTTATAGTCAATATTGGTTGGCATTTACCGCATATTTGTAGTGAGTGTTGTTTGCTATTTTCTTCCTGTGTTATAGATTTGACTTCCAGAATCACTTTTCCTTGTGCTTAAAGTATCATCATTGTTAGGGGCCTTCAAGTTGAGTCCAACTCATACCAACCACATATACAACAGAAATGAAACACAACCCAACACTGCACCATGCCTGGTATTATATCAGTGTTTCTCTGCTACTCATAGTGAGTTTCAGTGAGAGATTCAATGTATCAGGAGTGGGATGCTAGGTCCTTCTCCCATTTATATGGTGCTGAGATCGCACTCATGGCCTCAGGTAGCACACAGCAGCACACTACAAACTGAGCTAAATTCCAGCCCATTTGAAGTGTAATCTGAGAAATTCTGTATTAAAAGTCTTATGGCAAAATCCTGTTTTAGGGTCTGGTTCTTTGAACATTGCTCAGCTAGACACAGTGATGCAAACATAATCCAAGTGACTCTGGAGGCAAAGGCAAGTTCCAGGACAGAGGTAGTCAGCATTATTTAGGGAGACCCTGTCTCGAGATATAAAAAAGGGGACTGGGAGTACAGCTTAGTGGAAGAGCACTTGCAAAGTATGTGAAGCCCTGGGTTCAATCCCCCAGCAACCACAAAAAATAGTCTCTATTTCACCTTAATTTTGGAAAAATATATTTTCTTTAGATATAACACCTTGAGTTGACAGTCATTTTCTTTCAGTGCATCAAAACATCATTCTACTGTCACCCATTATTATAATAAAGATGTCACCTATTAGTGTACTTGCTATTTTTTGGTTCCTCCTAATATTTTTCTCATTACCTTTGTTTTTCCAGGTTCACTCTAATACATGCAGATATGCATGTATTTTTTTTTTTTATTTTTCCTACTTGGAGTGTCATGCTTTTGACAATAGCTTATTATTTTCATGATTATATTATAGAAAATTTCAATCTTTTCAAATATAGCCCATTTTACATTCTCTTCTTTCTTTTCTTCTAAGTCTCCAGCTAAACCTATGTTAAATTTTCCCACTCGATTCTCCAACTGGTTTATACTCTTTATATTTTTGTCTTTGTCAGCTGCATTGCAATTTTTACTTATCTTCTAGCTCTTTAATTCAGACTCCTTATATGATAAACATTGTTTCTAATTTCTATTATTATGATATTCATTTCTAGAAGTTTGTTTCTTTTTAAAATCTTTTATGTCACTTTTCATAGTCAATTGTTTCTTGTAGGTATTTTTAAGACTACATTTTATTTTGATAAAACAAGAAGACATAGTTGTTTTATAGACTGTGTCTTGTGATTCTAACATCTGTAGTTCAGGATGTCAGTTTCTTTCCGCTGGTTCTTACCCAAGCTGCTTCATTTCTTGGTTGGTGTATCTGCTTATCTTTGGCTGTATGCTAATCGTTGTGATTAATTCACTCTCATGAGAGACTCCCTGACGCCTGGGATAAATGTGTCCCATTCCAGAGGTTTTACATTTTTCTCAAGGGATGCTGGACATTCAGTGATTGGTCATCTCAGTTCACAGTATAAAATTCGTAGGTTGTATCTTCATAAGAGGGCCACAAATGTGTTACATCTTCGCGGGAACAAGACTGTTCTTCATTCTTTCTTTTTTCCTACTTTTTGCATTTCTTATTTATCAAGCCTGTCTTTTTTATGTTTCTATGAGATTAAATGGGCTGGGATTTAGCTCAGTGGGTAGAGCATTGCGCTGCAGTCTCTGAGGTCCTGAGTTCAATTCCCAGCACCGCAAAAATGGGAGAAGGGCCTCGCAATCCACTCCCAAGGCAATCCGGAAACAGTCAGCCATTGAAAACCCTATGAGGGTTGCTATGAGTAGGATACCGACTCGAGGGCACCTAACAACAACAACAACAACATGGGATTAAATAAAGAGAACTAGTTTGATATTGGTTCTCTGTTACCATTTTATAAGACTTTGGGCAGAATCTTGTACCACTATATTGTGAGGTTGACTGAACAAAGTATAAATATGCAGTACAAATAGTTGACCTCAGAAAAACTACAGTTGTGTTGCTTTGATATTGAGGTTCCCTTAGATTCAGATTCCCACCTCACAAAAAATTTTACCCTGGCCCGCCCACTGTCTTTTCCGACTTTCAATTCTTCTGAGGTAATTTTAAAAATACATCTTTCATCCAACATTTTTCATTGTTTTCAGTGGGAAATTGATCCAAATAACATAGCTTCTCATTACAGTCTACCTCACTTTAATTTAAGTATGCATTTGGTTAATCAAGTTTGTGCTATTTATATAAGCCTTGGTGGAAAAGACTTCTTAAGAATATGTATTGAAATCCTACAATGAACAGCTTGCTTGTTAGGGCTCCATATAAGGCTTAGAGATATAATCAAGATATAGTGTTTGCCTCATAAAATCTGTGCCAAAAAAGAGGATGAGGTGAAATAAGAAACATAGTACAGTTTTGTTTTTGTTTTTGTTTCTTTATTTTTTTTTAAGGTTTAAAGGAGAGAGAGCTCACATCTGTGAAAGATTTGAATTGGGCCTTGAAGGATAGTTATAATTTCAATATGTGGAGATTTGTGGGCAGGGAATACAAAAGAATGAAAAACACAAACAATGGCTAAGAATGAACAGAGTATATGTGCCACAAAGAGACAAGAATTTTGGTTCTCAAGAGGTCTTGAGGAGAGTGCTGAGATTTGCTAGCAGGGCCAATATTTCAAAAAGTTATGGTAGTATTCTCAAAACATCTTCATTCTAGAAAAATCTATACTGGCTTTTCTTTCAACAAATATATACCAACCACTAGTATGACCCTGGATAACGTGTCCAGCCTATTGTGGGGCCCAAGCCTTAGAGAAAGCTGGTTCTTCTAAGATCATGATTTCCTCTAATTTAGTAGAGGAGTGAACACTTTTGCTTCAAAAGCATCTATATTGTCATTTATTTTGTCTGGTGCTAGATAAATTCTAGAGAAGCTGTTGTCACTTTGATTTATCCTCTGAGGCCTTAATGCACACCACTTGCATTTTTCAGGTACTCTTACATATGTTAGTATCTGAAGTCTTGCAGCTGACTCTGGCATTTCAGTTGTGCCTTACATCCTAGATATTTCTGTGTTTCATAGTTTTAGAGTTTCTGCTGGATATATGCTGGATATATGCTGACTACATGCATGCTACATTGCAAATTTGAGTTCAAGGTTAAACACAATCCATCGACAGACTGTCTCACAGAGAAGCTTTTTAATTTGGAGCATCCATTCACTTATTTATTCTATGAACAACAACTCTTAGTAAGCAATAATAATAATAGTAATTATTACTATTATTATTATTATTGAGACAGGGTCTTGCTATGTAGCCTAGGTTAGCTGAGAAGTCTCTATGTAGTCCAGGCTGGCCTCAAAATTGCCATCCTCCTGCCTCAACCTCCCAAGTGCTGAGATTATAGGCAGGTGCCACTGTACCCGACTTTTATATAATTTTTGAATACCAAGAGAAATCCAAATGAATAATATATGATTCCTGCTCTCAAGGTGCTTATAACATGCTAGAGATGACAGAAACATAAATAGGTGTATTATAGTAAACCATGAATAAAGTGATAAAGGTATAAGAAATCATGCTTTAGAAACATACATACAGGTAATTTTTTTCTCAAAGAAATTGGTACTGCAGTAACACTTAAACTATATACCTCTCTGTTTATTCTGAAAATACCAGGCATGGCAAAAGGTATATACACATTTTTAGGAGATATTCTCTGTTACTTTTTGAAGTTGAATTGAATAACCATGGTAACTACTTTGAGCACCTCCTATAATTGTAAAAATCAAATGTGACTTGTATTCTTTTTTTATCAGTATATATTGTTACAATATTAGTACAAATATAGAGTAGTCTCTACATTTAAGCCATTATGCTACGTGTTCTGAAAGATACAAAAATGAAAAAAACTCAGGCCCTTACCTTGAGGGTCTAGAAAAAAATAGAAAATACATCCATAAATTGATTTACAGTGAAAAATTGGACTTTGGTATTTGCCCTAAAATTCCATGAACAGAAGCCTGGGTTGGTTTAATATTAACTCAGAGAGGAAAGCAATTGCTTCCCACTGGAAGTTTTTCTAAATATTTTCATGGAAGAAGTGACATTTGAGCATATTTTTGAAAGATGAATGGTAGTTTGATGCAGAAACAGGGACAAAAAAGATATTCTATGTAGATATAAGGCAAAGAAGCAATAGTAAAATATGGGAGATTAATTCCTTAATTGATTTGTGTATTTTATAGAGATGTATTGATTGCTTGCCTCTGCCCTTGCACCCTATGCTAGCCATGCTCTTGAAAACATTTTGATGGTGACTCCCTGGAGCCTAGACCAAATGTGCTCCCACCAGAGTACTTTGTGTTTCTTCAGCAAGAAGCCTGGGAGCAGTGCCAGGAGGTATTGCCTCACAATAAGTTGAGGAGCAGCTCTCTGGAGCAGCAAGCCGTTTACTTTGGTTAGAAACTCAGTATGGAACTGGCTTATGGAAGACCGTGAATAGGATTGTGAGAACAGATGATTTCATTCTGTAGGCAATATGGAGCCCTTTGTAACCAATATTACATATCCTTAAGTTAAGAGAGTCTTAGAGTTTTCAGAGTCTCATGTTTGGGGAATTGAGGTGATTTTTTTGTTTGTTTGTTCATTTGTTTGTTTGTTTGTTTTGTGTGTGTGGTTTCTTTTTTTAATTTATTTTAAAACAATTGCTGTTGTTGTTGTTGTTAGGTGCCGTCGAGTTGGTATCTGACTCATAGTGACCCTCATAGGGTTTTCAATGGCTGACTGTTTCGGGATTGCCTTGGGAGTGGATTGCCAGGCCCTTCTTCAATTTTTGCGGTGCTGGGAATTGAACTCAGGGCCTCAGAGACTGCAGCGCAGCGCTCTACCCTCTGAGCTAAATCCCAGCCCTTTAAAACAATATAAGACTTAAATTACCTGAGAGACACATTCTAAAAATCTGTTCAAATTGATGAGAAAAGTTAGGCCTGTTCTGTTGTTGATAGAAAAAAAATTGCAAAATAGCTATGTTTGTCATTATTATTACTCAGTGCATTTAGTAAATCACATCTTTTCCCTGACAAAATATTTGATATTCTCATTACGTCTTTGACCTTTAACAGTTTGGCCATTTCTATAGAAGTTCTAGTACAAAGAAAACAAGCAAAGTTCTAGTACAAAGAAAACAAAAATTAATTGAAGGAGAATTAAAAATATGATGTTCCAAGAACAAAGGTATATTAGCACATCAACAAGTACCAGTTGAAAGTCTGGAAGGGTATTATATGCCTCTGGGATGCTTGTTCAGTGTTCCACCTTAGCCAAACAAACACATTGTGATGAAAGTCTTTCCTGATTGAGAAATTTCTCTCTTGTCTCCATATCCACCAGCAATCTGACTAAGGAGACCTCCTTCTCATCAAATTAGAAGGATGAGATTCAGTTTCTTTTATATCCTTCATGTACTGTTCAGAGAGTTTAGTGCCATTTAAGATTCAAAAGCATTAGAAACATTTCAGGGAATATTTCTCCCCTAAAATTTATGTGCTTCTGAAGTGAGTATATGCAACAGAAACCTTCTGTTGTTGTGTATTGGCCTTATTTTTGTTTCTTTTATGATTTTCATTTTACATTGTACTAAAGCTTTTAATCAGAGGAAAAAAAACTGACAAATTTTGCTTTTCTTTTTTCTCTTTTCTCTCTTTTTTTGTTTTTGTTTGGTTTTTTGGCTATGCTAGAAACAAACCAAGGGCCTCACACATGCTAGGCAAACAGTCTACCACTAAGGTATACTTCCACCCGCAAAGTTTATTTTTAAAATAGTTTTTTTCTTTTTTGTGGGATCCAGAATGACGTTTGATACATGCATACACTGTGGAATGATTAGATCAAACTAATTAACATATTGATCAACCCACATGCTTATTCTTTTGATAGTAAGAAAATTTTAAATCCACTGTCTTACCAATATCCAAGCATACAGTACATTCTTAACTATAGTCACTATATTATACAGTAGATCACCAGAGCTTATTATATTTTGCTAACTGAAATTTTTTATCCTTTGGCCAACATTTCCCCATATCCTTATAACCACTATTCTCTCTATGTATATAAGTGGGGCTTTTGAAAAAAATTTAGTTCTAATGACAGAAAACTTTTCTGAGGCATTTAATAAGCTATTAACTTTTCTAAACCACTCATTCAGCTATACACTTGAAAGCAAAAAAGGAGTAGTATGAAAGGCCTCATTAAAATAATTTGTTTACTCTTTTTAATATTGTTTACTTTTGATGTGAATAATGAGTACAAGCATTAATTAAATAATGCAATACATCTAATGCTCTTCCACTGTAGTATTACTTTAACAACAAAATGAACTTATTTATGGCTGTAAAATAATGTGATTTAGCAAAAAGATGAAAATAGTTTCAATCAGAAAGCTATTCATGAATTATTGAATATTCTGTGCAAAGTGAAAATGAAACGATTTTATCTTTGTAGAGTGAGTATTGAGCCCTTACAGTCCTGCTCAAGAAGATCATGAGAAATGAAAGGGCAACAATAGATCTCCCAATCTTGACCTACTGAAGTCATTTTTAAGACTTTAATATTTTAATTTTCATAATGATAATGATCTTGCAAAGTCAGCATGATTATCACTGGTACAGTTTATTAGTATAGCCGTAGAATGCACCACTGTATGTCTTCATCATATATTTGATAATTGGCAAAAAAAGTTAGAGTCCAAAATCTGGAGGATGACAGGTAGAAATGCAAACAAGAGAAGAATACAAAAAGGATAGTGAATGCCATTGTATTAATGTAAACTTTGTAAGGAACAAAATGAAATTCAGCAATCAATATTACTGTAAATGAAGCTGTGGTCTCTGGTTATCATTTTCTCAAGATTTGGCCATTAACCACAACAAACTCCATATCTTACATAATTTTTAATAACCACAAAAATCTATGAAATTGATAGATGACTTATAAATGGATAATAGCTTACTGTCCCTCAATAAACCTCACCTTAGGCTCTCTCACAAAACTGTTTTAATTACAAAACTTGACTCTTGTGGTTTATCATTTTGCTCAATGTAATACATCTGGTTTAGTGCTTGCCTTTCTCTAAAATAAAATAGACATTTTTCCCTACAGTGCATTTTTAAAAAATTATTTAGTATACATATTTAGCTTCTTAAAAATTCATTACTAAATTGAAATGTGCTAGGAAGCAGTATATCATATTAGGTTTGTTGTTGTTAGATGCCCTCAAGTTGGGTCTGACTCATAACCACCCTATGTACACCAGAACAAAACACTCCATGACACTGTGCCATGTCTGGCACTATTGTCAGTGATTCTCTGCTGTTCATAGGATTTTTGATGGCTGATAGTTTTGGGGGTGGACTACCATGTCCTCACATTTTGGGAGTGCTAGGATTTGAACTCAGGGCCTCAGAAAGTGTAGAGCAGCACTATACCAACTAAGCCAAACCCCAGTCCCCTCATATTAGGAAGAGCTAAGTCTTTTTCAAATTAGACTACCAAACCTAGAGATATCAGGTTCAAATTTTAGTTTCTACTATAATGCTTAGTTATCTCATCTGAAATTTGGGGATAATAAGAGTACTTACCTCATAGAGCTATATGTGACAAAATTGCACATAGCAAACATAATAAATCTCAATTGTATTGATTTTTGTTGTCACTACTAAATGTAGCAATAAGGTATAGAGGTTAACAATAGTGGTAGATGAAGGAAGGGTAAAGACAACATGGGAAAGATTCACATGTTCTTTAAAAGCCTGTAGCCCAGAAGTGTTTTAAATAATTATTGTTCACATTCCAATGGTAAAAATAAGTAACTGTCCACATTTTGATGCACATGAGACAGGGAAAAATAGTATCACTAGCTGGTGGATGGGTTCCAAGGGACAACTCTAGATTGTCAAGGAAGGAGCACACATTTTAATGGTGAACTATTCATCTCTGACACAGGGAGAGTAATATCAATTGTCGTAGCCTTGGTGTTTTTTCTTTTTTCTTTCTTTCTTTTTTTTTAAACAAAGCCTACTTTAAGTGTTATGCTTCATTTGGAAGGTACAAATCCAAGTCACAGAGGGAAATAAAAAGGAAATGAGGCAGGGAATGTCAGGAAGTGGCATAGGAGATGTGTCAACCATGCTGCTACCCCTCCACAGTCACTGTCAAAGACAGGATCATGCACAAGTGCACTGGGCAGCTTGGAAAGAAGGTACAAATAGACTATGTGGAGAACCCTTGAAGCAATTTGTGGGAGAAAAGAAATGAAAGAAGGAGAAGTAATTTTTCAGCCATATTTCTTCCTAATTGCCTCCTTCCCTTTGGTTTAAATTAATTACTTAGAGTCTTCATCTGGTTGCATTATAAATATCCTGGCCCTGCCCTTTGGTAGATCTTCAGAAGCAGCATTTCACCCAAATCTGGAAGTGGTGGAAAGAGCCAAAAATTGGCCAACACTCTGGCAGCTGGGAGGGAGGACCTGTAATTCTAAGAAGGTGACTGGTTGTCCATAAGAGATGGGACCATATTGCTCAAGCTGGGCTCGTTATCTACCATGATAGCTGATGGAGTGGACGCCAGCTAAAGAGATTTTAAGAGGCATCCAAAACATAGAAAATGTGCCCCAGCTATTCACCTTGCAGAATTAGTCTGTCACATAACGTCAGTTAAAAGAGTGTCAGCATACAGCACAAGCCGGCTAAGTAGAAGCTATTGTAATTATTCTAGCAAGATTTTTATTCAGAAATAAATGCAACAGGTGTCCATTTCTTATAAAAGAGATATGATCTCTTCAAAAATATTAAATAAAAATAAATAAATACCATACACACAATATTCTAGTGCCCCAAATCACTAACAAAGGTTTACTTTTCCGAAAATCTGGTTTGATTTGGTGATGTAATATTCTGAGAAATTTCACTATAGAAACAATTTCAGTTATTATTAACATCATTTATATTCATATACATAAAGCCCACATCTTATAATCAAAGTATCCTCTTCTATGCTGACAGGGGCCATAATACTTTAGACGTTAATATGATCAGGTGTCCATTCAGCACTCTTTCCTAAATCATTTAGCCCAAATGAGAATTTATAAATGAGCTTTGTCCTCCACCATGAATGATTTCCCAGAATAAAAATGAGATATGTGATAAAACTCAATTCCTCTAAACAGATTTTGTTTTTCATGTTTCAAAATGATAAGGACAATCTAAGTCTATATTCTGAAAGAGCAATTAATCCAAAATAAAAGATGGGAGCTAATAACCTATTTCATTTAGCTTTTTATAAAACACATCTAGTAATAACAGAGAAAGAAGGAGTGGCCCAATGATTTGTTGCTTACACATATGCCTAACCTTCATCATAGAAATCACTACCAAGCAAATAACACATGGTCTTTGATATTTTCTTAATATACATTGAAAGACTATGTATGTCAAATATCTCATAAAAAATAAAAATAAAACCCAAAGGTTTAACCTAAGTCAAAGGAAAGAATACTATATAGAGAATACTTTTTCAGTTACTTTTTAGAGATGATGAAGATGGACTAAGAGAATAGCAAAAATCAAGAGTGGATAAGACCTGGGATCAATATAATGACTTCACATTGTGCCAACAAAGTTGCTTTTATGTTTTATTGTCCCAAAGCAGTAACTCTTAAATAATTCTACTTAAATATTTTAAAAATCAGCCATGTCTAAGTTTACCCAAGAAGAGATAGGATCTAGGCATTCCTAGCTTTAAACCCATATTTGGTCAATTTTTTAAAAGTTTATTTTTATACCAATGTACAATATGATCCATTGGCATCGTGCAGTTCATTAGCAGACTTTTTCTTGTGATTTATAGCTGTAGAATCAGAAATATGTTTTCTATTAAAGGATTCTTTAATTTCAGACTTCTTGAATAAAATCTTGATTGTCTTCCAAATAAATTCTGCAACTTTTCTGAACTACTTATTCCAATGTTTAATTCTCAAATACTAAAAAATATTCCTTTCTGATAATTTACAGCCCCTAATGTTGTTCTCCCAGTCTGGAGCTTGCTACCTTACATTTATGAAAATGAAGTACTAATTAGGGTCACTTTTACACAGTCCTCTGTTTTTTTATCTTAGTTTTCTCTTCTTGAAGCAAATACAATTAATGCCTTTAATTTTACTCAAACAACTTTAACTTTTTCTGTCATACTTCTACATTCACCCCCAAATCTTTATTATATGCTCTGATCAGTCCCCACTTAAAGTCAGAATAGAAATGCTATCCTTTAAGTTAATATGTATTTCTCTTTTTGTAAATGATCATTCTAAAATGATTTATTTTTATTTGTTAATGCACTGGGATGAATCTGGATATTTTCCACTATAACTATCCATTCAGTTTATAAGTGCTTTTAGTAATTCCCAAATATTGTGAAAATACGTTGCATTTACTGCCATGTATATAGCATGGCTGATATGGGGAGCAAAGGAGGAATTAATGGAACTGAAAGGTGGTGGAGAATTATGAAAAGGAGCCTTTACACTTTACTGAGGGATTTGGACATTGGATAATAATTTTCCATGAGAAAAATGTGAGGTTTGTATTTTAGGGGAAAAAAATCAAACTATAGAGAATGCATTAAAATGGTTTTGACTGGCCACAGAGGAAAGATGAATTCAGGTAAAAGGGAAAAATAAAAGCTCAAATAAGGTAATGGTAACTGAAGGGAGAAGGCTGAGATAGTTTTAGAATTAAGGATTTTGAGAGTTTCTGTTATTGGTGGTGAGGAAAGGAGTGGAAGAGTTAAAAACTTCTCAGGTGAAGTAGGGTAATGGAAGACTAACCAAGCAGTGGAAAAGAGTAAGTAGGCCTGGGAAGAAGATAATGCCTGAGGTGTCTGTGCCACATTCTCATAAACTTTCATTAGGAAACAGAATTCTGGTCCATTGGAAGGAACTGGGGGCCACGGGAACCAGCTGAGGAGTTAGCATATTACAGGCAATGGGGCTGGATCAGGGACAAGACTAAAACCCCTAGGACGCATGTGGGCTTTGACAAACAGTGAGGACCTGAAACAGTAAACCAGAAATTAGATAAATTTAGAAAGTGAGGAGAGGAAAAAAAGTCAGTGAAAGAAACAGAGAAGGCAGAGTATAAAAGATGAGAGAAGAATTGAGAGAACATGTCTCCATAGCCGAGGGCCAAGAGCACTATGTGGAGAAGGCCCAGCAGAATCTAATAACACAAGTTCTAATAGGTCAAGGAGGAAACAAGGGTCCGTTGATTCTTGTTGACCTTAATGGTAAAGCCATTTTGTATTAATCAATGAAGGAAATAAAAGGCAGACAACAGGGGGCTCGGAGGAAAATGGAGCATGATCAAACATGAGTGCAGAAAACTGGAGAATCTGGTGCTGACAGAAAGAAAACAGCTAAGACTGACAATCAGGGGATTTGTGGAGAGGATATTTGCTTCTCATCTGTTTCTTTAAACACAGGTGATTTGACTGGCTATGGGCTGAAGGATATAATCTGACAATGGGAGAAAATAGGACAAAAGGGACTAGTCAGGAAGTGAACCGGGTAAGATAAAATTAGAGGCAAGACAGGAATAAGCTTTGGGTAGAAGGAATATCTCTACCTTGGAGGCAAAGTAGGATGAGCCCCCAAGAATCATTTATGCATTGTATGGCACTGGCAGACTAGACAATTTTGGTGCTCACAGAGGCCACTGTCATGCTCAGGAATGAGACATTCGGCAGGTGGAGCACAATCATGAACCCAGACCTGGAATTCTCAGGGCAGAAGAGAAAGGGGAAAATGGTGACATTTACAAGGAAGAAATAAAAAGTTTGAGTTTTTATTCATAGACCTGAAAACAATTTCTTCTGTGTGATGCAAACAAGCAGGAGAAAAGGATGAGAGTGAAGCAGAGGCTGTGTATTGTGTGGGAATCAAGAATTTGGGACTGGGAATCACATGAAGGTGAATTCATACCTCCGCCTACAGAGTACCTACAATTATGTTGCTATTGCTAGGTGCCGTCGAGTCAGTGTCCTCCTCATAGCGACCCTATGTACAACAGGGGAAACACTATTATCAGTGCTTTTCTGCTATACATAGGGTTTTCCATGCAGATTGATTTTTGGGAGTGGGTTACCAGGTCCTTCTTCTAAGCCTACAGTGTCTGATGTTCCCAGGTGGTCTCCCATCCAAGTACTAACCAGGCCCGACCCTGCTTAGCTTCCGAGATAGGACTGGATCAGACTCCACAGTGCTACGGCTGCAGGCTACCTGCAATTATAGGCATGTGCAATGGCACCCAGCTGATAATTACATAGATTTTTAAATTCCTATTCTGGGCAATACTGGGGAGTTGAACCCAGTACCTCACACATGCTTCGCTAGCACTGTACCACTGACCTGCACTCCCAGTCCCAACCCCTTCTTTTTTGTTTTGAGACAAGGTCTTACTAAATTACACAGGCTTCCTCTGACCTCAAACTTGCAATCTTCCTGTCTCAGCCTCCCTAGTTGCTGAGATTACAGGTGTGTACCACCGCACCTGGCAATTACATAGATTCTTAAAAGTATTTTAATATGGCCTTCTTCTTTTTTTTTTTTTTTTAATGTACTGGGGGTTGAACCCAGGGCCTCGCTCTTCCATGCTCTGCAACTGCTGGACCACTAAGCTGCACCCTCAGCCCATTTTTTTACTCTTTGAGACAGGGTCTTGCTAAATTACTCAGACTGCCTCTGGTCTCGAACTTGTAATCTTCCTGCCTCTGCGTTTGAGCCGCTGGGATTATAGGCATGGTGCGCCACTGAGCCTACTTTATATGGCATTCTTAAAAGAAGAGTCAATATTTTCCTTTTCTCTAGAGTCCTGGAGTCCAGCATAGAAAGTAGCTAACATATTGACACATAGCGATGCAATAAATGTTTATTGAATGAGTCCATGAAATCCCACATTCAATCCAGATGAGTCCATTAAATTATGTGTCACTTTTACAAATTAAATGAGAGTATTTAACTCTTAAAACAATCACAAATCTTAATTGCTATAAAATTGGAAATTTTGGGATCCCAAAGCCTTTCTCAAAAAGCACAAAAGTTAGTTCCACTTTGATACATTTTTCTTCATTCATGAATTTGGCAAATATTCATTGAATACCAAGTATGTGCCAGGCTCTGTTCCATACACTGGAAAAGGCAAACAATGTTCTAGGTCGGGGAGATTATTCTAGTAGAGGAAACACAGTCCATATATCAAAATATACATGTTAATTTAACAAGAAATGAGATAGAAAGCACCAGGAGAACTGGAGCACAGCTAGATTTTATATAAGACAGTCAAAGACCTGTGGCAAGCAGATGTGAGCTGGGACCTGATGGATAAGGAGCCACCTATGTGAATATTAGGAGGTAGTCAAGGGGAAAAGATGGCATAAAGAAACTAATTCAACATCAACTGTAGCAGAGAATGACAAACACAAGATCAATATGGCTGTCCGGGAGTCTAGGGAGAAAGCCACAGCTTTTTGCAAATTCTTGTGTGTTTTAGAATGAGTATGATCACTGTGTATATTCAATTCTTAAGGACTGAGTGGTGATTAAGAATACACTTTGAAAGTGACACAGCATTTAAATTCTATCCACTTCTTTTGTAGTTGTATTACCTTGGGAAAATTCTACCATGCAGAACCATTTTGGCATACTTTCTCGCCTATAATAATAGCTACCTCAGATAATTGACGTAAGAATTAAATAAATTCCTACTTGTAAAGCACTAAGCACTTATCTTTGGCATATAAAATGTGCTGATTATATAGAATAATTCTATCCCCCCAGCTACATTATATAAGAAAGATAAACCCTTTTGTTTTGTACTCTGAATGATTATTTTGTTGATAACTATAATTTAGTTAATTCTATAAGAAGCATTTTGTTTTTAGTATTTCTTCATCACAAATCACATGACAATTAACATCATTATCATACTTTGAGATATTCCACAATAGTGATCTCCTGGGTGACAGGGCATGGGTGAACCAGTAAAAATCTTTCAAAGACTGACATGGCTCATATTAATAGATTTCTCATGAAGTTTCTACTAAATAATAAAGGAACGATCTGCTATCAACTGTTATCCTGCTAGATGAATTTGTTCTGCAAGAAAGTTATGCATGGCTTTAGAATGATTTTTTTAAAAAAATTATTGGGTTGCCAAAGACTAAAATATTCACAACTTGCAACTAAAAAACACCCAAGTTTCTGGGTTCTTTTGAAAAATATATTATTTCTAGTAAAGTGATGAAGTTAAACATAGTAGCTATGAGGTTACTATTGTGGACAGATAATTTAACACTTTTATCATTTTTTAAATTTCATGTTTTAGCCATTGAAAATGCCGGCTAAAATGTAAGCATTGTATACTAAAATTTTAAGATATTCTATGGATAAAGACTTGAGAAAAATTGCGAGTTTATGTATAGAGAAATCTAGAATATATCAGAACACATGAAAATTAGTTGGAATGTGTCATTGAAATGTGACATTTCTTTGAAAAATAGTAAAGACATCTCCCAAACTGGTAAATTTTTGTTTGATAATTGAAGCTGTGCAAATTTAAACTTATATAAATGTTATTCATTTGACTCAAGTGAAAATAGAGGCAAATATAGTTAATATTTCTATTAATTGGTAAAGAATTGTTGAAATAATATCCATATTGTGTACGTCAAAAGCAAGCACACCTTATTATTTATTCTAAATTAAATTTATTAAATAAATTGTTGTTGTTGTTGTTGTTGTTGTTAGGTTCCATTGAGTCGGTATCCGACTCATAGCGACCCTCATAGGGTTTTCAATGGCTGAGTGCTTCGGGATTGCATTGGGAGTGGATTGCCAGTCCCTTCTCCCATTTTTGCAGTGCTGGGAATTGAACTCGGGGCCTCAGAGACTGCAGCGCAGCACTCTACCCACTGAGCTAAATCCCAGCAAATAAATTGTACATGTATTCAAGTGTATAGTCTTCATAATCTTAAAAGTTCATTTCTAAAAGGCACATATTTGACGATAAATACTTATTGAATTTACAAATTTGAGTTTCATATGTTAACAAAGAGACTTTGAGGTTAATCTACTTGATCAAATTTCTAGATGATGTAGCCAGATTCAAAGTGACTTTTCTGAAGTCACAAAGCTAAAGCTCAAAACAACTTTTTTCATTACATTATGATTTACCAATAGTTTTTCTTTTTCAGGTCTAATAAGTATGTAACTTAAAATGTTTTTATGTTACATTAGCCACTGAATAGCAATAATCAATATTATCATAAAAGCAGATTAATTTATTTAGGATTACTAAATATTATATGAAATCAACATTTTAAATATTTTTCTTAATGTCAACAATTAATGAAATTTTTTTTAAAGAATATGCTTCTAATTTTAGAGTTCAAATTACAAAGTCTCAAATAAAAATTCCTACAAATTAGGTGTCCCCTGAAAGTACAAAAAAGAATAGGTCATCAATAATAAATATGCATAACTTCTAACTCAATAATCTCTTATTTTCTCTGACATGCATCCCCAGTGATGTGTACTTTTTATTCCTATTTCATTTTTGTTTATAGAAAACTGGGCACAAACCAGAAAGTGTGGATTTGTGTGGAGCACATATTGAATGGGCCAAGGAAAAATCAAGCAGGAAGAATGTCTTTCAGGTAAGAATGTTGCATATATTCGATTTTTTCCTATTCCCCCTAAATCTGAGCTCTCTTGGGTAATCAAAAATATAAGACTACCTCCTTGTGATGCTTTCATGTGCATGAACTACCTGTCTAAAGGCCATTATGGAAGACTCACTCCTCTTCCCTGTTGAATCTTTGGTTTCTTTTGTTGTTCTTCTCTGCTGACTGATTGCTATCTAAACAAAAAATGTATGTTGCATGTTGATTAGTTTTATATATAAGTTATTGAGTTATGCAATGCATTTGGTAGATGTTTGGGATTCCAGCTTCAAATTCTTTACTCGTATAGATTTAATGTAGAACTCTGAAACAAACACAAATTAAGATTCACTAATTATAAGCTAGGGCTGGGATTTAGTTCAGTTGCTACAGCGCTGCTATGCAGTCTCTGAGGTCCAGAGTTTGATTCCCAGCACCGCAAACATGGGAGAAGGACATGGCAATCCACTCTCTAGACAATCCCGAAACAATCAGCCATTGAAAATTTATAAGAGTTGCTATCCATCAACAACAACAATTATAAGCTGGTTTCATTCATTGCCATTCCTCCCTTCCAGTCCAATCATTAGTTACATTACCAGCATAAATAAGGGAAATGGAGGAAACTGAATAGTTATAAAAATTGAATACCTTTGTAATATATACTTTGTGTTTGGGGGAAAAATACTTTGTGATTCATAACTAAAAATACATTCTACTAAATGGAAAGGAACATAAATCCTCAAAAGCGAAGAAATTGGAAATTTTAGTATTTCACACATGACATTTCTATAATCATGTTACTTGGCATGATTTATATTTGGCAGTTAATAATTTTAGATTATAGAGGTTGATTTATTTTCAATTTTAGATGAAATTTAACCTTTATATTTACAAATTAACCAAATATTTGTAATTGTTATATTCTTGAATTTTTATCATTTAGTAGCCAAGGAAACCAGACTATTATATGTATCTTAAATTTAAATGTCTTCTCAATTTAAATGTCTTGGTCTTTGAAGAAAAATCAATTCTTCTATTAAATGCTTTCTTAAGATTAACATATTGATTCTAAGAGTAGCATAGGTAGGTGGAATTTCCTACCTACATTCTCACTGGAAGGACAAAAGCTGCTTTCCAGTATGGGCTGCTCTTTCCATGGGCTATTTCAGGTGTAGTCAAATAATTTGGGCCCACTCAGGTTTAAAAACAGGAAAACTGTCAATATATTTTCCAATAAATTATTTTTATGATTCTAGTTGTATCCTACTTAGGTATAAAAATTATTTTTTATCCAAAAATAATATGAGGATATATAGAATTATTTGTCAATTTAAAATAAAATGTATAAGGAGAAGGAAGGAAGGAAAGCCACCCAAATACACTTAGAAATCAATGGTATAATATCAAGATTGATTAGAATGTGGCTTAAGAGAATCAAGTAGGAGAAATAAACTTTGAAAGTGAGCAGCTATAAAGTCAAGCATGGTGGTGCATGCTTTTAATCCCAGCCACTCAGGAGGCTGAGGCAGGAGGAGTGCAAGTTTGAAGCCAGAGGCAACCAACATAATTTAGTGAGATCTTGTCTCCAAATTAAAAAAAAAAAATTATTGTGCTGGGGTTCAGTCCAGTAGTAAAGCACTTGCAAAGTATATATGAGGCTTTGAGTTCAACCCTCAAGTACTGCAAAAAAGAAATAAATAAAAACAAAACAAAAACAAAAACAAAAAAAAATGACCAACAACAATCCTTTCCTTTAATTTCTTGCTGTCTTTGTTACCCTGCCCCAAATAATAAATGTATAGATTATAACTATAGTCTCTATAACAACCTAGATGATCAGAAAGCTAAGTGTTTAGACTTGTGTGTATTTTGAGTTTAGCATCTTAATGACTAAAGTTGTAAAAGAAAGAAATTAAATTAAATTTTATGGAGACTTAGACAATAGAAATTTTACTGATAGATAAGCCGGTCTTTTTCAATTTATCCTGTTTACCCTATGAAGTGTTCAATTAGGCCACAAATAATTATGTGTGATGTACCCAGAGTTGCAAATATTGAAAAAATATCTATAATTATAGACATAAACTGCATAGATATGCATTTAAACTCCCTATACTAATATTCCCAATATGATAAAATATATCATACTAATCTTTCCCAAATATTACTATCTCCTCTTGTAATTTTCCATTTTATTGTTCATGAATATAGGTACTTTCAAAGTTATTAAAAACTATTTTCATTTTTGGTAACATTTTGAGGGTGAATATCTTGCCAGCAAGTTTTGTTTATAATGCAATTGGACAGTTAATGGAGCCTCATGATTTTATGTATATTTATATAGTGGCAAAAGGTGATCATAAGGATATTATGAATAACAAGCTAAAGAAGACTCATTTCATTTTTTGCTTCATTCTTTTTTGATAAATCACTTGGATGTTTTTACTGTGATGAAACCTTTTCATCACCTAAACATATAAGCTTGGGTAAAATTTACTAATACATATCCAAAGATGCAGAATATGAGAGTAAACCTTTTGAGAGGAATAATATAAATAGCTTTTATAGTTCTGTTAACAAAAAAGCATAGGGAAGGATTTGCCAGAGAGCTAAATCTAGATGACTTGCATCAATATTTGATTACATACATTAACTGGTCTAACTCTCAAATGATCAGAATAAACATGATTTTATCTCAAAAACATGGTATTAAGGCATGGTTGGATGTTTGAGTGTGTGTATGTAGAGTTTCATTACCTACAGAATAATGAAGTGTTTCTTCCTGACTGAAAAAGACCATCATAGCTTCAGCTGATGTGCCACATCAGAAATAGCTTTAGAATTCCAAGTTTGAATTAGGCATGGTGCTCAATCTCAGTCTATGAATTATAGATTACAGATAGCAAATGACTATTGAGATTTTTAGTTCAAGAAAAATCAAAGAAGAGCAAAATTAGAAATAATTTAAAATTTGAAATCTGTCTTTAAGAAGTTGATGGATTAGCAATTATTTTCCACATAATTACAATGTCTGCAGAGAAGTCGAACTTGGAATGAATAGGAAAATAAACAAACTGTGAATGCCTGAGATGTGCTTGAACCTCTCAGAAGCACACATTTATGACACACTAAAAAAATGAAAAGACTTCATTCACTTCATTTGTTAGTAACATGCTGTTGGAACATTTGACTTGCTCATTTTTTCTTTGTATTAAAAGCCATAATCAATGTCCTATCAAACTTTTGATGTAAATTCAGTCTCATTTGATGAGTACCTGGTACAGTGACAACATTAAGTTTCAGTATTTAAAAAGTCTTAGTAAATCAAAATGATGCTAACTTGCTGAGTTCATGAATCTTCCTATTTTATAAACAACAATCTTTGGTCTAATTGGTACTGTTTAATCAGAAATGTATTTTTTAAATATTAACATTTATCACAAAGTATATATAGGTGTGCCATATGTGTTAAAATATATGTGGAAATATGTATTGTGCATGTGTATATGTACATACACTCATAGCTTGACTCAAGGAAAGAGTGAACATTTACACATACAAATTCAAAAAGGCATGTAGAATTTGTACAACTTTTTATAAATACAAAGTTAAATTAGTAAATGATCATTGCTGCTAACTTTTATTTAATTCTGCAGAGAGCATAATTGTCAAGGTCCATCAAAAGTTTGATGTAGTTTGAGAAAACATTCAGCAACCAAATGATTTGTAAGGAACTGTGGTACGAGCTTCCTTAGTTAACTTAAGAGCAACAATAGGTCTTCATCAGGGAAAGTGTGAATACTAAGATTTATGCTCAAATCACATGTCTTAAACATTCCTGCTAAGTGCTAGTTTGCTCTTTGGTGTTTAGCCTGAAATTTAAAGCACTAAGGATTAAAAGGATTACAACATAATCTTAAATAATCCTAAATGTCATTTACAGAGACATGGTTGTAATAACTAAAGAAAACCATGTTAAAGGATGGCAGTATTGTCAGGCAGCATCCATAACACAGGCAGAGCCACTGTCACCTTTCCTCACTGAAGACATTATGCACTCACAAAGCCTTTCAATAGGCAGTTCAACTAAGAACATGGCTGCAGAATAATTTAAAACAACAGTTTTTTATCTTTTAATATCTTCTTGTTTCAAAGTTGGAGGAAAAATTTCACTTACATTTCTGTTCTTCCTTTGAAAGTAAGGCTCTCTGAGTTCAGTACTTTTAAAAGTCTAGGGAAAGGGAATTCATAATGTGGTTATCAAGCAGTTGACACAATTCTAAACCTTTTCCCAACCTTCATGGGGTCAGTTTATCAAATATATGAGAATCCCAAAGAATAGTAACTAATTCCATGCTATTTAACTTAGCACTTAAATATTCTTTATTTCTGTCATGGGGCTGGGATTTAGCTCAGTGGGTAGAGCGCTGCGCTGCAGTCTCTGAGGCCCCGAGTTCAATTCCCAGCACCACAAAAATGGGAGAAGGGCCTGGCAATCCACTCCCAAGGCAATCCCGAAACAGTCAGCCATTGAAAACCCTGTGAGGGTCGCTATGAGTCGGATACCGACTCGACGGCACCTAACAACAACAACAACAAATTTCTGTCATGTAAATTAGTTTTGCCTCCCAAAGAAAACATAGATAGGAACTTGTCACATATTACCCCATACCCCATACCCCAAGAAACAGATCACTTTAGCTGATGAAATTATTACTGCTAAGACTTGAATTGGATTCATTTAGTAAAAACAAATAGAAAACCACTTTCATAAAAAAGTTAGGAAATCTTGTCCATAATACAGACTTTGTACTTCAAGATTTCTAAGGTGTAATAGGAATAAAGAATAAGAAGACATAATCTCTTTTCTTGGTCCTTTTCATTATAAGGTATAAGACAAAATTATGGTTGAATAGGAATATTTCGATTGCCTACTTGAAAGGCAGAAAATAAGTGACTCAGAAGATGAAAGTCTATTTGCCTTCTCTTATCACCAATTTTTAACCTCAACAAACATCATGGTCAAATTTCCAGGATTTGAGATTCTTTTTTTGTATAAAAATATATCTCAGGAGACAGATCCTGTTCTATGCAAGTAAACTAAACCTTGGAATAGATTTATCATTTTTTGTGTTACTTTTCTGACTTTGGGTAAAGTCTTCTGACTATAATGTATATTAAATATGTTCATTAAATATTTTCCACAGATATGCATTATAATTAAACATAATTTGATTGCTCTTCCTGAACTGAATATGTCTTGGCTTAAAATGTTTAAGTACCACTTAAGTTTATAAATGTGAAGAAAATTTAATAGCATCTTGAAAAATGCCATTTTAAGCCAAAAGGAAAACTCCTGGTATTTTGCTTTTATCTATTTCCTTATGTTAAAAGTGGTGGTTTAAAGCAAATCTAAGCTTTTACCAATTTTTTCTTTCATTTTTCAAGGTTCGTAGTTATACTAAATGCAAAAGGATGATTCTTCACATTCATACATGCATTAGAATTCAAGTAAAGCTGATTTCACTTTAGAGAATTACTCACAGTGTCTTAAAAGGCATGGCATTAAAAATAAACCAGAATAGGAGAAGCATTCATGTCTAATAGTTGTTTCTTGCTTTATAGCTTGTCCTTAATCATTTTATCTACCTATTAGATATTCATCCATCGTTCAGAAGGTATTGAGGAAAGAGACCATGGGTCTGGGGATGTGTGTTCCAGCTTTTGCTCTGTCAGTTATAACTTCATATAGAGCAAGGGCAGGATTTCTCCTCCAACTAAGTTTGTTACACCAAGAGAATAAGAGATAATAGGCATTACCTCCCATCTGTGTTAAGGTGAAAATGAAGAAATCCTTTGGTGTATTTGAAAGGAACTACAAAAGAATTATTTTAATATAAACAAAACAGAGTATCATGATTCATCTACTAACGATATCATCTCATAACATTTAGAGGGACATCCCAAATGTGGGTTTTAGAAGAACTGAGATGAAGGACAGAGATGTCTGTAAAATGTAACTCATAATTTCTGAATACTTCAAATCTTTCTCCTGCCTTCTGAACCTAATCAATAGACTGTTTGATATACTAAATGAAAAATCTTTTCATTGTGTAAGGAACAGTACATGTCCTCAAACCTTAAGTTATTTTAATAGTCTGTTATTTTAAATACTATAATTAATATAATATCAAGCAAATACAAGTTAATTGTTGTTATTGCGTGATATTGAGTCAGGTCCAACTCATAGTGACCCTACATACAACAGATGAAACACTACCCGACACTGCTGTGCCTGGCATTATGTCACTGCTTCTCTGCTGTTCATAGGGTTTTCCATGGCTGATTGTTTTGGGAGTGGGTTGTCAGGTCCTTCTGCCAAGCCTAAAGAACTTGGTATTCCCAGGTAGTCTCTCACCCAAGTACTAACTAGGCCCAGCCCTGCTTAGTTTAGGAGATCTGACAGGATCAGATGCCAGGGTGGTAGCTACAAGCATAAGTTAATTAAGTAATGGCCAATCCAAGGTAACATTAAAAAAAACAAACAAACAACATTTTGCCCTGCCACCCTCTACCAAGTTATGAATAGCAACTTGTAACAGATAACTTAAAGACAAGTTCAGCAACTATGCCCCCAAATGAAAGAGAATAGTGACATTTTCTGCTCCTCTACTGAGATATCAAGACAAAGTTTTATTCCTGATTGAAGAAAATGAGTTCTGATTAGTTTTATGATGTTTGGCTTCACTTTTGTCAGTAAGATGGTGCAGAAGCTTTTTCATGACAGGATATCACTTGATAATTAGGCATTTGATTTAGGAATATGAATGTCAGGGAGGTATATGATTGACTGCAAAACAGAGCCTGGGAGCAGGGAATAAAATTGACTGTAAAAATCTAGGTGAGACCGAAAGAACATATTAACTGTAATGAAAGGGGAACAGAAGGAGAAGAGGGTAGAGCACATTCCTCACATGAAGAACATGCCCACTAGTTCAGACCATGTAGCTTAGGAAACAGTGCCAATTTTTTTGGCATGTTTAATTTTGAGGAAACAACAAAGCTCTTTAAAAGTGTAACCTGAATGTCTAGAATTAAGACACATAAATTAAATATATTAGAGAAAACAACACAAGTATGTGTTGTTGAGTGGTTTTGTGAAACTCACAGTCTAAGCCTTAGACTCCAAGGGTATGGATTCCTTTGCATAGCTTCATTATCCCACTAACTAATAAAGGGCCTAGAACTACCTCACTATATTTATTTTTCTTTGAGTTAGGATCAAAGAAGTATTAAAATGGATGACAATAAGGACTATAATAGTGATATTAATAGATTTTAGTCCCAAATTAGTCAAAAGAATCAAGATTTAATGTTTCTAAACTGACATAAAAATAGATCAAAACTTAAAAAGTGAAAGAAAATTCAATTTGGCTTCCTCTGTCTCTAAGATTTTCACAGAAGAATGGATAGGTGGCCCTAATGAACTTAGATAACTGTTTTTTCACATTGTCTTCTGGGACAGCTGGATCAACATACAAACTCTGCATTTAGAATAAATTCTGGGACTTGGTCTGACACGAGGCTAACTATAGCAGGCTCCTCTTCATTTACTAGCATAGGGCTATGAATCCCCTCCTGTCATGGACCAATTTCTTTCTTGATGCTTTGATAGAGCACCTTTGACAATCTTTATGCCATTCGTGTTCTATGGGTAATGGTGCAGTTTCCTCATGTCCACATGTGGACCAATGAGACTGCAGACTATGCACACCAGCCTGAGAAAAGAAACCTCTGTCACTAGGGGGATTTCATGGACTCAAAGTAGAATCTAGTGTGTGGTTGTTCCTTTTGTAATTTTCATCTTGTAGAAAGTACAGAAAATATGGCACTGATTCTGGCAAGACAACATTCAAACCCAGGGATCCCATTTTCATAGGTTCCAAAATTCTCACTTACATTTGACTTATATTTGTAAAAGGGACTGTATTTTATTTTCTTTGTTAGTAAATGATAATGGGGTACAGAGTAATACAGCATTGGCCTTTTCCATTATGCATTCTTTAAGTCACTTCTAGCAATACTTTCATCGACCCACAGTTTATGGAGCCTTATGGCTAGTATATACTGATACTTATTTGGTTACGTACTCTGATACTTATTTGAGTTATCTTCCCCTATTTTTCCAACATACTCATGGAGTAGTGCTGTTTACACTGAGATTGACCTCTCCCCCTTCATCTTATTCATTGACCCTCCTCCCCATCTCATCTTCTCCAATCTTTGCTTCCCTCTGCCAGATCCCACCCTCCTTTCCATTCCTTATATTGTGCTTTCTTTTTTTAAAAAAGCAAACATGCCTATCCAAGAAAAAGGAATGGTTTAATCCTTACTGCTAGTATACAATAGATGGGGCAAGTAAAAGGTATCACATTTTATAGCTTGTCCATAAGGATGACACAGGATGAAATAAAATTGAGTGCTTTCTGATAGCACAGGATCACTGACAGATAAATATCTTCTGCCATTTGGTTTTTAGAAACAAGGTAATGAGGCTTCATCTGAAGGTAAAAGATCATATATATATATATATATATATATATATATATATATACACACACACACAAACACACACACACAAATATATATATACACATATATACATATGTAGTCTGTGTATATATATATATTTACATATATGCATATGTGTGTATGTATATATGTGTGAGTGTGTATGTATGTTTTTATTTATTTATAATCTCAATGTTTATATGCCACAAGCTACTGAGCAGGAGAAAAATCTGGGTAGTGGTGAATAAAACTGAAACCTCAGAGCAATGTTTAATGCAGCATAAGAAAATAACAAAGCAAGCATCCATAAACAAAAGCTCAAAATGAACTCAAGGGAAAAAAAACACTAAGTTCATGAAGAAAGAAAAATGCCACTTGTAGAATCTATATATAAAGTCTTTCAATATGAGTGAAACATCCTTCTAAAAATTTAGTAGAAAAGATATATTCAAAAGCAAGGATATAAAATGCTGTAGAACAGTTAAACGTTCTTGGTATTTAAAGCAGGGGAGGCTATTGTTTTATCTTCACAAAAGCAGGTGTTGAGAAATGACTTAGGTGGAAGAATGAATTGAGATGGCTGATGTTGGGAGGAAATCAAGAAGGAAGCTGTTTGAACTCTTTTCAGGTAATAGATGAATATGTGGGTATCTTGGCCAAGGAAGAAACTTTCACATGGAGGGTTTAGTTACATTTCTTCTTTGTTGTTGTTAGGTGCCCTTTAGTTAGTGTCCAACTCATAGCAACACTGCATACGACAGGTGAAACCATGTTGTCAGTGCTTCTCTGTTATTCATAGGGTTTTCAATGCCTGATTGTTTTGGGGGGATGGGTTGCTGGGTCCCTCTTCCAAGCCTACAGCACCTTGTGTTCCCAGGCAGTCTCCCATCCAAGTACTAACCAGGCCCAGCCCTGCTTAGCTTTGGAAATCTGACAGGATCGGATGCCACAGCGATACAATAGCAGGCACATTTCTTCTTAGTAAATAGTTATTAGATTTTGTACTTCAGTCTCATGATTTTACCTAACATTTCACTTGCTATACTGAGAGAATTCTAATTCTCACTTTCTGGATGAATGTATGCAGGCTAAAGCATTTTCAGCGGAAAAGTTTAACAAATTACTGAATCAGCTCCAAAAGAGAGTGAAACAGTGGCACTGAGGATTTCCTTCTCCAAGAACTTAGAAAGACTTGGGTAGTTCTGTTTTGTTTTAAAGTTGAATTTAAGCAATGCCTCATTTTCAAAATCCCCACATCCATAATCAAGTAAAAGATAAACTTCTGATACTTGAGATCTGTAATGGATTTGAAATCAATCGTGGAAGGGGAGGTTTTGAACACATTCTTTTGATGTTCGGGAGGCACAGATAAGGGTGGCAGAAAATTATGTGAAAACTTCTCTTTTGACAGCTCCACTGGAACAGTTACAGCCGCAGATGTTATTTGTCCACCGGAAAGGATAATATTTGTTTCAAGCCACAGGCATTTTCTACCACAGTATCAAAAGGAAATTCAGCAGCAATTTAATGTTTAATGTGTACGAAGATAAATATTTTGGGGGCCTGAATATTAGAAAACAAATGGGCCCCACAAAATATAACTAATGGTATGTGAAAATGGCTGGCTTCAGTATGAACAAATTTGTCCTTTTACTAAAGAAAGGATTGTTCTATTATTAACATAAGAAATCTTAAATGGACTTCACAGAATGCTGCATTATTCATAAAAGCATTGCTGCCATCTGGTGGCTTGTTGGCGTTTCAGCACTAGCTTGGCTGATTTGATTTGACTAGGGCCTCTTCTGTGGTAAACTGACAATGTGAACATCCTCTGGCCCTAGATGCCATTCAGCTGATGGATGTCCTTGTTCTCTGTGCTGTTGTAGAATGGAGGACTCAGGGGAGGTAATGAGATACTTGGATATCTTCTGCCCTGAACATGAAAGTATATTTTACATGGCTTATCTAAAGAAGTTACTCTTGGCTGTTGTTGACTGATGAATTTTATTGACACTCATTTCAGTTGGCAAATAAATAAGTATGTACTCAAATATTAGGAAGATTATTGAATCTAAAGATATACTATTTTACTTAAATAAGAATATATGTAAGATGCTGTAATCCCTCATTTGGATGCAAGCATGAATTTTTTAAGTTATCACTCACTGAGTCTAGTTTTGGAAATAATATAATTTATAATGTCAAAAAAGAAAAAGGAATGTAGCTTCATACAACTCAAGATTTTGGTTCTCTCATTCAATTGTTACATTAAAGAAATATGATTGTTAGTGACTCAGACCCATGAAGAAATGCTTCCCTGATGATTTACAAATTAAATGACAAATATTCAGTTTACATTATGCTTTTATTGAAAATAAAGGAGCTAAACTATAATTTATGAAATTTTGTTGATTTGCAAGCATCAGTGCATTAACTCATTAATCAGAATCAATTAGGTTATCTTTGCAATAGTATGTTGTAAGTTTCTAATAATTAAAGAGTGGCTCATTGTATGTAGTGAAACCCTGACCCTTAAAATGGATATTTATATAGCTCAGAAGTCTTTGAAGTTTACAGGAGATAATGACCTAAATTTGCCCCAGGAGGAAAGTTAGAGCACCCTCCTCAATTCTCAGAGATGGTATTTAATAGTTAATGTTCAGTTTCTACTAGATATTTCCCTGTCATTAAAGAACCTTATGATTTAGTAAAGTCAGCTAGCAAAGAGACCTTACATTAAATTTGGAGAATTATAACATTGAATGAATATTACTCTTTACAAGCAGCTTGGAAAGGCCTATTTTTAAAGTAAGATATTTAAGTTTTGTTTTAAGCTTCTTGGGAAGGCTTTTACTCTGTGAGTATATACTTGGTATTACCTTTGTTACTAGCCATTTTGCCACTGAAAATACTTTCTTTTCCAAAACATTTAAATTGGCTCATTGAAAAGCATGGCCCATCTTCTCTGGAAGATGACAAAATCCCTATCCTTCCTCTAGTCTCTGTTCTACCTATATTGAGCTCAGTTTAGGAAGAGGATGTGAACAACCTCAACCACAGCAAAACCATATAAAGAAATTAAAATCAGGCCAGGCATGGTGGTGTGTGGCTGTAATCCCAGTGTCTCAGGAGGGGGAAGCAGGAGGATTGCAAGTTTGAAACTAGAGTCAGTCTGCATGATTTGTCGAGACCCTGTCTCAAAAAAGTTAAAAAAAAAAAGTGAACTGGGAGTGCAGCTCAGTGGTCCAGCACTTGCAAAGCATGCAAGCACAAAGCCCTGGGTTCAACTCCCAGTACTGCAAAATAAATAAATGAATAAATAAATAAATAAATAAATAATAAATAAATAAAATCAATAATGATTATGCCCCTGTGCCTTTCATCTGTAAGTATACAATTTCAAGTAAATTATTCTCCTAATAGACTTGGATGCAACCGTATGGTGGTTTATAATGGCTCTGTACTAGAGATAGTAAACCTTCTATCTATGGTCAGGATGCCCCAAGTTTTAGTCATAAGTTGCTAATGTTTGTCTCAATAACATTTGCTTTTTGGCAGCTTTTACAGCTACTTAACACTAAATTTCCCTTTAGTCAGGAGGATCATTCATCCACTGTAATGAATGATGTCACCTCAAATCCGTTAGTATATAATTGCTAGATGTTATATTTTATAGTAGGATATTGGATGGTGCATTTATTTATGCTAAATTTTATGACAGTCACAGCTATATCCCAGTGGAGCCATGATCCTTTTCTTTCATAGAAATCTCATTTTGGATCTCTTTAAGCAAACAGTTTTGTCACATATGCCTCTGACTTAGGTTGAGTTTCCCTGAATGGAAAGTATAAGACCAGGAGTTGTATAGAAGGTGAAAATTAAGAACCTGCAGGACTGAAATGGAAGGGGGAAAAGCCGATGCAAAGGTCATTATAGAGTTGGTCATGGTATGGGTAGGATGCCTGTCAGAATTTTCCACCAAAGCATTGACAAGATGATAGATTTTTTTCATTAACCTCTAACCTCTTTGGTTTATGGTTGCTTCTGGGATGGAATAGTATGTTCAAATCTTCCTGACGTTCAAGCTGCACATGGTACCAAGAAGATGTCTTCACGTTTCTACACAATAGAACAAGAGAATGTGTACAGTAGAAAGTAAAAGACGTGGTGCATGCTTGAGGAGAAAGATGCAGATACAAAAGGAGTGGAGGCCAGTACAGAAGTATTTAGACCAGCTGCAGCTGTAGTAACAGACAAACAGGAATATAGGAATCAGGACACAAGAAGTATCTGATGCAATTCATCCATTGCAATATTCAAATTTCCTTAAACCTTCCATCAAATCTAATCCATTGCTAAGTCTTCAAGATGGTGACTGACCTCATCTCTGCAAAAGAGTTAATAAAATGGTTTTAGTGGGAAAAAGTTCACTCCTCTGCTGCAACTGTGTATTAGACCATATTTGGTATTCATTGTGTATTTCCTCTACCATACCTTGCAGATTTTTCTCATCCTCAGAGATATAGAGCCTGCAGGTTCTTAAGTTTCACCTTCTACACAACTCCTAGTTCACTGTACATAGCAGGTATTGAAGCAACAAGAAATATCACCATGAATCACCTGAGTTGTCCTGAAGCAACCTTACCATGTCATTGTAGGGGCCAATTTTCCCCATGAACATAGTAGCTATTTTACTTGCTTGCTGGTCCCTATCTTGAGTATACATAGTTATACCAACCTATGATCATAGTTTTAAGTTTATTATACCATTACTAATGCCTTTTAGATGCAAATCTCTCTTCTATTCCCAGAATAATAATTTCTAATCCAGCAAAGCCAAAGTTGAAAAATTTAGAAGTACAAATGTTGCAAATGGATTACTATAGTGACTATTCTACTTTTATTTCTTAGATACATGTATTCTAGCTATTGGGAACACTGTGCCATATATCACCATGTATTGATGATATGTCATGCATTGATTTAGTGAATACATTTCATCTTGGATTATAATACCCCAAACTAATGGTTTTTTTCCCCCTAAACTACCTTATTTGAGACTTTAAGATGTCATTCCATTATTCTGTTAGGTTGATTGCTTCCAGGTGATGTAGCATTTGGTAAGAACAGTATGTCTCAGGTTCATGTGCCCAGTGTGGCATTGCCTTTACCTCCTTGGTTTGAAGCAATGTTGTGAATGGCCCTATGTTGCTAATTCTGTATCTTCAAAGATCTGAAAAAGTGGGGCAGGCAGAGGGGTCAGAGTCATGGAAGGCAAATCTGTATCCATAATTGATTTCAGTTGTAATGAAAATAAATCACTCTTCCCCCAAAGATGGAAGAGGCCCCATAAAGTCAATTTGCCATCAAGCACCTGGCTGGTCTTTTGAAGTCCTCACTGCCTGCTTCCACTGCAGGCAGCAATGGTAGAAGTTATGTTAGTTTTGATGGGAAGAAGTGATGGTATTGGGTCAGTGCAGCCTCCATTCCTACTACCATCCCACACCATTCATGGGTCAATTTAGCAAATTCTAACTGGTGAATGAGAGGAGTTGGAGAACTTCAAAGGATTAAGTCATCTAGTATAGTGGTATAATCTCTGGTCCATATTAAGATACTAGGATGAGACACAAAGATCTGCACACTCTGTTGACTCTCCTAAGCTCACCAATACTTCCCACACTCCCTTGTTTCCAGTCTGCTACAGTGTCCCCTCCCTGGGCTCTGACTACCATGCAAAGCTGTTTTCACTATCTGGAAGTCGGTCTATATTCTTTTCTGAGGCTCTGAGGCTCTGAGGTGATCCTACTGTGAAGTTGACTGCTTGCCTCTTAGCCCTGTGGGAGGATTTCCCCTCACCGCTGTTCTACCAGGTCACCCCAGGGAAAACACATGATTCATGTCACCCATATTTTTGGTGCTCCTCAACATATATGAACTGATCCATCTATGAATAAGGCCTGAGCTTTCTCATTATTCATCAGTTAGCTTCAATAATCTCCAAGAGACCATAGAAGCAAGTTCAGGAAGAAGCACCAGTGGGACAATGACAGGTAACATGGGAATTTGAGCCACATGTTCATGAAACTTACTTAGGTTCACCAGACCTCTTTTGTCCAAATTTTGAATATAGTATTTTTATGCAGGGATTGTTGTCCAACCTGTGACTCAGTGGATTTCACAACGGCAGCCATAGTGAGAAGCAATAGTCACATAGTCCTTTGATAATCCATGATCACATGCTTATTCTTTATTCTGACCAGAGACAGGCCAGGAGGTATTTTTCAATTGCCAAGGATGTCTTTGCTGTAGAAGACAAAGCCTTCCTCCAGACTCTTATGGGACTGTTGTGAAGCACCTAGCATAATTTATCATCAATTCCACAGTAATATTACACTCCAACTTTTCATTACATTTTCTGCATTATATGGCTTGAGAGTCAAAGCCATGGCATGATAGCCTGGACATGCTGCAGGCACTAATAAATTATGGATAACCACCTTAGCGTGTGAACGTCATCCAGAAATACTCTTATTAGCCAATGTAGCTAGTAGCAGAGATCCAGGACTTGTAGTCACATAACTACATGAGAATATCTGAGCATAGCCCAGATTTCTGACTGAACATATAAGTGGCTCTTGTTTTAAACCTTTAAATTTTGGGCTCCAACAGTAGCTTATTGATACAAATAATCTACCTATAGATATAATCCCCTGGTGTTATATTTTGTAAGAAATGATGACATATTTGAATTTAAGTTTAAGCAGCTTAAAAGGCCTTTTAAAAGGATATGGGACTTCAGTTTATGGTGTCAGATTCTAATGATTATTTACCATGCTTATCTCCTTACAAGATTGAAGAGAAAAGGCAGGTATTAACATTTCATCTGGTTACAAAGCTTTTCTATTACTCAGTTTGTTTATATAAATAGCTGCCTAGCAAAGTTAGTAAGTTCCAGGAAGGATGTCAGGTTATAAGGAATCATACCAGAGTCTTGGAATCACATTGGGCTTTCACCCAAAGTTTTTGTAACATTAGGTGGAGGCAACATAATTTGGCTTGAAAAGTTAACAAGGAAAAAAACTCACAAAATGCTCATAGAACACTGTGTTCAGAGTCTTCAAGATAATATCTTTCCTGGCTGCTCAAAAATCAGAGAAAATTGTCTATCTATGCTATTTTTAAATAATGACCAACAGAATCCAGGGGTTGTCACAGAGCATTGTTAGGCCAACAGTTGTAGTCGTTCTAATCTAAAAATTGGGCTGTAAGACATAAGAGCAGATAGAGCTACAGTTGGAAAATCTAAACATAGCCGAAAAGTTTTGGCACTTCGGGAGTTTCTGGGAAAGAGAAGATATTTGATTTCTGTGTTGCTGATGGAAAGGCTTACAAATGACCTGAGAAAATTATATTTGTCATATTTTCCTTGCAAATAATATTTTTCTGTTTTTTTATTTCTAAAAGTTGAAAATGACCTTGCATGTTAAAAATCATTAGCTAAAACATTAAAGTTATGTTGCTTTGGGTTTTAGAATTAAATATTCTAAAATTTCTCTAATTAAAAAAAAAATGTGCACATTGAAAATGTTATTATCCCTAAGGATTTTCACAGAATACTCTAGGTCATAGATACTTAGATGTTTAAAGTAAACATGTGACTCCCAGACCTGTTTCCATCAACACAAGTTTTAATCCCCCCCCCCAAATATGTCAGCAAGAAGATTTAATTCATTTATTTCTTTCTGAAGTATTTTTTCTTCCATAATTGTTGTTGTTGTTGTTAGGTGCCGTCAAGTCGGTATCTGACTCATAGCGACCCTCTGTACAACAGGGGAAACACTATTGTCAGTGCTTCTCTGCTGTTCATAGGGTTTTCAATGGCAGATTGATTTTTGGGAGGGGGTTGCCAGGTCCTTCTCCCAAGCCTACAGCGTCTGGTGTTCCCAGGCGGTCTCTCATCCAGGTACTAACCAGGCCCGACCCTGCTTAGCTTCCAAGATCTGACGGGATTGGATGCCACAGGGCTACAGCCACAGGCCTACCATAATTAAGCCCAAAGATAAGTAGGGTGTATTCATGCTAAAGTTCTATGGTGCTAAGTCTGTTCTATCTTGCAGTGAAAGTTTATTTGAATTCCTTCAACTAAATTAAATTTTAAAATTATAAGAAAGTTTATTATTTCTAAATCTGTTAAGTTAGCTTCAGGAATAGAAACTGATAAAAAAATGGGAATAAAATTACCCAGTTACATCAAACTTAAGGTGTTAAATGATATTTATTCATGGTTATTTTAGAAAATGTGTTCAGTTATTACTTTTTCATCATGCTGAGTAGAGCATCAGAACTTTGGAAGAGTCAGTTTTCAGAAATGTCTAATTTATGGTTAGGAAATGAAATAACTATTATTTCCCATTGCTTATTATATCCCTTGTTCCACAGTTTAGTTTAAATAAATTTTCCCACCTCATGTAAAATGCTATTTTGAAAACACCTATTACTTTATCTTGCTCAGTCAAAAAAAATTATGTTTTTCCAGTATAATGCAAACCAAACTATGGTTCAAATTTCAGTGATTGGAGAAAACAACTGGAAGATATTTCAAATATAAAATCTAAGAAAGTAATGAATTAACAGATTCTGTAGAATACTTTGTTACTTTTGGTGAATCCTACGAATTTTTCTGACTGGAGTTTATCTCAGTTGGTAGAATGCTGCTCTGTACTCTCTCATGCCCAGGATTTGATCCCCGACATCAGAGAAGGACATAGAAACCCACTCTAGAAACAATCCCGAAACAATCAGCCATGGAAAAATCCACGAATAGCAGAGCACTGACTTAGTGCAGTGCACGTCACAGTGTTGGAGACTGTTTTGTTCTGTTGTACATAGGGTCTCTGAGTTGGGGCCAACTCAACAGCAACTAACAACAACTTATTTTTCTGGACCACAAAACAGGACACACTAAAGGTAGCAGTTATTGTAACAAGATACATTGCTTTAAGACATGGTTTAAAAACAATATAAATTTGTGATTGTTTATGAGTCTTCTTTTATTCACTTAGCATATGTATTTGTTAAATTTTTTTATTATGGGTGAAGAATTCCTGAGAGAATAATTATCTTCTACTTTAATGAGTCCAATCTGACTCAGAGGTAGAGAGATGTTAAAGGGGCAATTTCTTAAGTTATTTGCCATACATAGGGCTTTCATGATGGGGAAAAAAGTCCTTATACTTCATTTTTCCCCCATAAACTGCTCAGGATTCACTCATGTTTACAAATAAAGGGAAGAGATATAATAAATTAATGAATAAGATAGTAACAATACGAAGAGCCAAGTTTCATTAAAGTTTTGATTTGTCATACTTCATTGTATGGCCCTGGATCGATCAAAATATCTATGTTTCAGATATAAATTTCTATTGTTCAACTCCACACTCTCTTCACTCTGGGTGCCAAGCTGATGGAAGAGCCTCTATCTGGAACACATGTGACAAATCACTAGCTGACCTTTAAAGTTCTTTCCTGGAAGCGGCAGATGTCTTGTCTGTCTTTATTTCATGGGTCTAAGGAAGTGACAGAGCCAAGAGCACAGATGTATGATCCTCCCATAAGTACAGCTGCTGCAGGAAAGGCACTAGTTTATGTGGTGAATAGTCACAGAACCTACCACAGTCCATACATAAGTATTCAAATCACCTGCTTAATCTGAATAAAGGGACATTGTGGTGGTTGCTCTGATTTAAATGAGTAAAATTGCATCATGCTATTGCAGAGATAAAAGCACATTTAACATAATTTATTGTGTACTTGTAATTGATGGTAACATAATGATTCATTTAAAAGAACCATTCAGCTCCTTTGATAAACACTGTTGAGTGTGAAACTAGAGTTCAAGTTATTCAGCAACACATGTCAACCTGCACACCAATTCATATCTATTTTAAGATTAGTTCAGAAGTGTTGGGAAAAGGGAAAATTTGCATCAATAATTAAGTCCAAGGCAGATGCATGATTTTTAGGAGCTGAAAGTCAAAGAGTTTAGGGTAAAACAAGATTTGAAAAGTATTTGCATTCAGTATGTGAATGATGTTATTATGTTTATTCCTTTTTCCAGTGGCAAAAGAATATATACCGCACATCCTCAGATAAGTTTGTGTTCTATTCACAGATATTTATAAGTCATTTTCAAAGACATAAAGAGCATAATTGTTATGGCTAATTTTGTTGGAATCTCAGGAAATGCTTTGCTTAGAAAATGCACTGTAAATTGCCTTTGTTGTTGAAATAACAATAATTTTTCTGGAATACAAATATTTGAGATAGGAAATTATGACTTTTTTCTATCAAGTTTTATAAAATATACCCATTTGGGTTGTATACTAAAGAGATGTGATGAAAGAAGGAATGATGGCCATCAACATAAATTGCTCAATAGCAAAAACAACACATTTCAAATGGGAAAAAAGCCATCTATATTTCTAGAATGAGGCATATATTTTATTTTTAATGGCTTAGATTTGTTACAACAAGTAAAAACTACTTTAATTTTAGCAAAAGTACCAACTAATGTCAGTGAGAAATGATTGTAATTCAAGTCTACATATGTAGCTATCAT